>JAQFZB010000772.1:0-10834 GCA_034695165.1 Desoria trispinata | reverse complement strand
AATTGTGTTAAAAATTAAAATCACATGCTCCCATTATTATTCTGCACTATATACTCACTCATTCAGCTGGATATTTATTTAGTATATATGCTAAGTTTCAATTGATTGATTGTTTCAAGTTCTTATGGTGGTTGTGGTGGGCTCACATGCAAAGCTAATACCTAACTGATGACTTAACTACACTCATCCCATAATTGTATCGTGGTACGGAAGTGCATCTGCTGTTATCCCCCCCCCCCCAGCAGCTCAGAGAGAGAAAGGGCAGTTTAATACATAGGAAATTGATTTTCGTGGTCGTTACTATTGATGAGTGTCTTTGTTGTTGGGGGATATTATAGTGATGATATGATGATGATAATATGCATGACAGATTCCAAACCAGAAGAAGAGTGAGGAGTTCTGGTGCTGGATAGAAGGACACTAAAATATAATATAGGTAAAATAATTATATTTGAATATTTATCACAATGAATTAGTATTCATTGAACACCAACTGAAACACAATCACTGATAATGCTTTATAACACAGAAGAGGACTCACATGGATAATCCACAGCAGCATATCACAGTGTATTGTACTGTTGCTGCTGCTGGTGTGAAAAATATATCCAACAATTTGATAAAGCATTATATGTATTATATTTAGTTTAGTTGGGGGGATATTACATTATGAATTAGTACAAATGCAAACATTTTACGAGACAAACATGATGAAAAACAAACTGCATCGTTCTATGCACATACACATTCATTATTGGTATATTATTATACAAAAACTACAATACAACACTTTCATGTGATCGTTAAATATTTCTAATCTCTATTTCTTTCCAAATGCAACCGCACCGCCACAGCAACTATACAACTTCCATATTACAATTACAAACCGTAACGAACATATAACGAAGGGGTGAAACCGTTTGGACGTTACTATCGTGTCATGCAGTATTCTGGGGACAAAATAAGGGTCAAATTCGAAATCGTCGTTGAATTTACTTCAAGCATCGATGTATGGCTCGATTTTTCATTTTTATACAGACCTTTGACCTTCTTTCTGGGTCATGGAGTCATCGTGATCATGGTGACGGATTTGAGCGTGGGAACATTTTCATGAATTTTTAGTACTTTACCAAACCGTAAAATTTTGATCAGGATCAGGACAGACAGACATACAGGCATAGCACTTTTATAAAGGGGTTTCATCCCTTAATAATATCGATAAAGTATCATAATCCATTGGCTTATATGAATAATTCTGTGGGGGTGGATGAATGGATTCCCCCATCAAACATGTTCTAACAATAATGTCATACAAATCTTAAAATCATTTTTTATGTTTACTTTTATATCCGTGACTAAATCCTAGAGTTATACTAGTATGATCCCTTTCTTCTTCTTTGTGCTTGTGTATTTATTTTGTAAGTAAATTTATAGCTCAGTAGTCCAGGGAGAAGTAGTAGCAGATGAGCAGGTAACATTCTTAAAATATTATAGAAACAATAAGAAAATTAAACGACGTCTCCCTCTCTTGAGATTGGCGTCATGGAATGTATCACCACAAAAATCATCAACTGAAGATGAGCTCATTGCTTTAATTGCATCAAACTCCACTGTCACATTAAATTAATGCCATGGAATTAATTTTAGTTTAGATTAAAATCTCATTAATTAATGATACTCTTGGGAAAATGTGATTTATTGTTATTAAAATGATATTAAAATTAACAATTGTACTAATTACACAAAAAAACAATAGGGAAGGAAATAGGATAATTGTTCCGATTAGATGTTTGGTATGGGTTTTAATTTGAATGGATGGAATGATTATAGAGAGAAGTATGAAAATAATTTGTTTATATAAGTGTCTGTATAATTACATGATGATCTGTGGTTCAGGCACTGAGCTGGAAATAGCTTTATGAGGAAGCACTTTACCCCCATTGATATAGACTTCGTCACTAACAATGACATCTTCTCCTAAAACGGTGACATTTTCCATTCGTACCCACTTGCCAATTACACAGTTCCATCCAACGATACAAGAGTCAAGCCAAGAATGGGAACGAATTCTTGAACCTTTCATTATTGTGCAACGCTTTATGCAAACACCGTCTTCGATAATTACATCCGGTCCAATTGTAACATTTGGACCAATCCTACAATTACTTCCAATCTTTGCACTTGGATCCTAATTAAAACACATGCATACTACTTTCAATAATTACATATAGAATTTGGTAATTTTCTATGATAATAGAAACTAACGACTAGAACATTGCCGACAATTCCCTCTCCTCCATGGAGTTTGGCCCCTTTCTGTTTCATAGATTGTAGATAAAGGCACATTCCAACGAGGAAATCTTTTGGCTGTCCAATATCCATCCAATATCCTTGTAACTCAAAAGCAAATAAGTTTCCTTCATTTGCCATTACAGGAAATATCTCTTTCTCTATACTTGTAGGTTTCACCTATTGTTATAATAAACACAT
Source organism: Desoria trispinata (assembly GCA_034695165.1). Lineage (NCBI taxonomy): Eukaryota > Metazoa > Arthropoda > Collembola > Entomobryomorpha > Isotomidae > Desoria > Desoria trispinata. The sequence continues at coordinate 8,344 of JAQFZB010000772.1, read as the reverse complement.
AGTTAAATATATTCTTAAAATTTATTATACTACTAATAATTCTTTATAAAAATAGCTTACATCAATGCGATCAAGTATAGAAGGATTAAATATGTACATTCCGGCATTAATCTTATTGGAAACAAATTCTTGTGGCTTTTCTACAAAGCTTTCAATCTTTCCGTTTCCTTCGTAAACAACGACACCGTATTTTGAAGGTTCCTCTACTTTCGTTACCTAATATAATAATAATAAAGTAAAGGCATAAGGATTCGTAAAGTAAAAATATTATTTGATAATGTGAATAGAAATAGTATTTACAACGATAGTTCCTTCTTTTCCATGATCTTTGTGAAAACGAACCATTTCTTTGAAAGGGAATTCACAGGTAATGTCAGAGTTGAGAACAAAAAAAGGTTCACTATCTTCAGCCAATACATTCCGAGCCAAAGCCAAAGGACCAGCTGTTCCTAATGGTTCAGTTTCATGAGAGAAAACTAATCTTATTCCTACCTATATCATTATTAATAGAATTCAAAGTCAGATTAAAAACCCTTATTTGTTAGGTTAGTATTATAGTACATACCCTTTCTGCATAGGAACTAAGTTCTTGTTCCATTTCTTGAGCTCGATAAGAGACAGCAAGAACTACTTGAGTAACACCAGCTTCCACCAACGCCTCCAACTACATTATAAAAATATTAGGAAATTATTATATATTTAAGTTAAATGTTTTGGGTGAGCTGCTGATGGGGGGCAAGTTATACCTGGTGAATGAGTATGGGTTTATTGGCAAATTCTACAAGTGGCTTAGGTCGGAAAAGTGTCAGTGGACGAAGACGAGTTCCATATCCTCCGACAAGGATAAGTGCCTTCATCTTTCCAATATTCGACTCTAAGATTTTTATTAAAATAACAATTCAATGAATTTATCTAAACATCTGCTGCTGCGTTGCTACAACACTACTGTAAAAACAAATTTCTTAAATATTTCATAAGATTACCTGCTGCTGCTGCTGCTCCTGAAGTCATCTTCATCCAAAACTAATTGAGTAACGAAATATTATAGAGTTTAATTTGGTGGTGGATGGGTTTTACTGAAACAATGAAGAGAGAGTGTCAATCCTCTTCTCAATAAATAATATTAATTGACAATTAATTAAAGAAATAATTCGGTGTTGACACAGTAAGGTTTTTGTCTTTTCTCACAGGCGAGAAAAGTAGTTTATATGTTGTTGACGTGTCGGTGGACCTGCTGACGTAATTCTTCCGCCACTTCAAAACTCACTCTATGATTTCTCACACGATTCATTTCACAGACTGTTTCATTCAGCAATCATCACAATTATTTCAGCTTTTTCATTCCAAAAGATATTTATATTTAGAATATTATCCCTCCTATAATTAATTAAGAATAATCCATTTTGTTAATAACGAGTTGATTTTCGGTGGAATATTAGTTAATGTTTTTTGGTGTCTTGTGACGACGACGATAATAGATTGTCTAGTCGTAACTATACAATCCTCTAGAAACGAGTGAGGAGGCCGTATAGTTCCAACTAGAGAGACAAGATAATAGAGTGAGGGACAACATCATCATTTACTCAGCAGCAATTAACAATCAAACCAGAAACCAACAATTGTCATCACAATAATATAAATACAAGTACTTTATTTCTGTCATCATTTATTGTTAATTAGGATTTCTATTAATTTGGTTTTATTAAGGTGAGTCAAGTTAGCCTCCATCCTCGCCACGGGACCTGCATTTTATTTTACTTCATCTCCATTTATTACACAAAAAAAGCTAAATTTTATAAGATACTTTTTATTAATTCATTGAAAGAAGTATCCATCATTCATTTATTATTTTTATAAACTCATTCCCATTATTTAGGGCATTTGGTAATTACTACTTTCGATAAACAATATAATCGTTCTTACATTATTGTATTTAATTGTCTTTATATGTTTTTGTCTAATATACAGAAATATGTCCATGTCCGGGGCAGCGGATCCAGCTACAGAAAAATTAATCTTTGCCCTGCAAAATGACCTAAAAAGCTTGAGTCTCGAGACAAAAAAGAAACATGGTTTTGTCAAAGATGCTTGCGAAGAAGCTATCGCAAAAATCCGTGCTGCCCAAGCTTCTCCAAATTCAATGGCATACATTACAAATCAAGCTCTTTATCCAGTTATTCAGGGCTGTGACACTAAGGACCCCAAAATTATCAAGGTAATAATTGTACTTTACAACCAACATTATTTTCTTTTCTCAGTGATAAGCATACGTTTTTATATTTTTATAGTTGTGTCTTCATTCCATTCAAAAGTTGATCACCGGGGGTCATGTCGATGGAAAAGGAGCTCGTTCAGTGTACGAGACAGTGGCCGCACTTTTAGAATGTGGAATGGAAGAGATCAAAGTTCTTCAGACCGTCACACTTCTTCTCACTACAAATAATACTGTGAAAGGAGATTTGTTGGCTAAGAATCTTGTTCTATGTTTCCGACTACATTGCTCAAAGGATATTACGACTTCTCACGCAGCCGGTGCCACTGTTCGTCAGTTAGTATCCTTGGTTTTTGAAAGAATTGACAAAGATATGCCTCAAACAGGTGAAATTATTTTTAATTAAAATGCCGGTTGGAGTTTAATTAATTTTTTTATTATCCAGATAATGAGATTTCCGCTGAGGCTAACGATGCATACCTTCTTTTTCAAGACTTAATATTTTTGGTGAATGGTGAACAGCCAACATGGCTGGTTGGAATTTCCGAAATGTTTCGTACTTTTGGGCTGGAACTGCTGGAAACGATTCTTGCCAGATTTCCTTTCGTTTTTGAGAAGGTAGTTTAACTAATAATCAAATACCTTTAAACTATGTTTTCTCAAAACAAAGATGTAAATATATTGTATTTTTTACAGTACGATCAATTCAGTTTACTTTTGAAGGAACGAGTATGTGCAATGGTTATAAAATTGTTTTCTCCAAATGCCAAATTCAAAGCAACTCAAGTACATCTGCAGCCTGGAAGTTCAGAGTTTTTGCTTGACAAACCATTTTATCCTACTTCAGTTCGTCTTTTACGTATCGTGGATATCCTTATCAGTAAATACTATGCACTACTTGTTACAGAGTGTGAAATTTTTCTATCCCTTCTTGTACGATTTCTTGATCCTGATAAACCCACATGGCAACGTTGTCTTGCTCTCGAGGTTCTTCATAAACTCATCACTTCTCCTCTACATCTATCTAGATTTTGCAGATCTTATGACCTCAAGCCACATGCAACAAATATCTGCAAAGTAAGGATATCTTATTATTATTAATAGTATTATAAATGCAGAATTCAGAGTTATCAATTGTCAATCATAGGACATGGTGAACGCCTTGGGTGCATATGTTCAATCTGTCTTTGCTAATCCATTGAACTCCATGAACACAACAATGACTTCAAATTCTACAAGTGGTAGAAACAATACTAATAATTCTAATAATGTTAACGGTATCCAAACGTCTTCAGAGGAGTCGTCTACGATTGGATTTTATTTTCGAGGAAGTATTGTTCCACTTATTCATATTTATCAGCCATCCACTCCCAAGCCTCAATTGTAATTGATTATTTTAAATTATAATATAGATATTTTATATCAAGAAGGGAACTAAAACTATATAATGTTAATTTCAATAGAATGGAATTAACGGATAAACAGGAGCCGCCAGCCTTTGCTACTTGTGAATCATATGGCGTTGCAATTTCATTTGCGTGCCTTTCAGATTTCGTCCTAAGTTTAGTTCAAATAGATAAAGATATACAAGATGGTCAATTGGAAGGTAATATTTATTGATATATAAATTGAAACAGTAATTGTTCTTTTATGCTTTATTTCATTTTTTTCTCTTAAGATGCTGAAGTGCTGAAACACCTTTTGACATCCAGTTGGCCTGGATTATTGGCTGCTTTAAATCTTCTGCTTGAGGCCAGGTTTGTTTGTGATAAGTATTGTACTCATTTGTCATTTAATAAAATGAATATATGATTATTTTTTTGATAACAGTATCGATGATGGAATAACGGAATCGATTTGCGAAAGGCTGGTAGATTTGGCTACTTTGAGTGGGAAGTCATCTTTACAACAATGTCGAGAGTCAACGGTATTGTCTCTATGTGTTGCAACTCTTCCTCCACATTATGGATATGCTGTTCTAAAGGGCACAATAGGTTAGCTAAATATATAATTTAATCTTTTAATTACACAACAATATTAAAATTATTGTTTTCATGGGACAATAGGTCACGGAGAAAGTCCCCATCCAATAAGTTACTCAGAAATGGATAACGGAAAGCAGCAAGTGGTTGTTGTGGGTACGAGTGTTGTTCCCTCATTAGCTTTGCCCCCGAGTGAGTATCACTAGTATTTCTTATAAAATCAACACTAATCACTTTTTGTTGCATTAAAAATAGTAGGATAATAATAAAATGAATGTGTTTGATTTTATAGCTTTGCAGTCTACACCTGTGATGCTCACTAAAAAGAATCTGCTGGTGACACATTCTGTTCTTCGTTTGTGTCTTGAGTCAGGTGCAACTCTTCTTACTTCATGGTTGACTGTGCTGACCACTTTGCAGCATCTATGTTGGGTCTGCGGAATAGTTGCCAAATCATCTGCTGATTTCATCTCAAATCAAGTTGCCCGATTAGGTATTGATTCCAAACAGACTTCATCATTAGCATCCAGTGTCAACTCCATTACAAATAGGTATGTATTCCTCATCTATATCAAAAATATTTCTTATAAAATATGTATTATATTATGGGAGAATAATTTGGAAATGTGTATACTTTGAATTTTGAGCAGTTCAGGAGAATCAGGGTATAGTAGCACAAGTGGAAGTTCTCAATCTGCATCAGGAATTATGGCAGGAGTATCGGAATTGAGCATAAACGCAAGTGGCAAATCAGGGATGGCGAAAGGGAGTGGAGGGAAAAATGTAAATGGTTCAGTTTCCGGAAATGGAGGTGTGATGGGCGTTGTTGTAGACTTTGTCAGTTGTCTTTCTGGTGGAGTGATGAAGTTAATAGAGACAAGTGTTGCACTGGACGATGTCAGTCTCCATCATGTGATAAATGCCTTGACTAATCTTTCACAGGAAGCAATGGAAATAGCCTATTCTAATAGGGTAAACTTTAATCTTCATAATATTATGAATTTATCTTGTGTTTACAATTAACAATGATTTCAGGAGCCATCTTTATTTGCCGTTGCAAAATTACTTGAGATTGGTCTTGTCAATTTGGACCGGGTAGAAATATATTGGCGTCCATTGACGAATCATTTGCTGGAAGTGTGTCGTCATCCACACATCAGAATGCGAGAATGGGGCTCCGAAGCAATCACATTTCTAGTCCGATCGGCTCTTCTTCATGAAGACACGGAAGACGATAAAGTTAATCAATTGCTACTGAGTCCTCTCTGTGAACTATCCTCTGTTCCGCACAACGATGTTCGCAATAAACAATTAATGGCCCTCAGTCAAATCTTGCACTGCAAGGGTGATAAATTAAGAACTTCATGGCCTTTGGCAATTAACATTTTGGGAGACATTTATGACAATCATAGGTAATTATACGTCATATCTGTCTCAATTCGCTACGTTACGTTTGTTTTATTTTTGTTTGTAATTAATTAACAGTGAGGGTCTTGTTCGTTCTTCTTTTCAATGTTTACAACTGGTTGTGACGGATTACCTTCCTGTGCTTCCTTGTGCCTGCATTCCACATTCGATTGATACAGTGGCAAAATTTGCACGACAAAAACAGGAACTGAATGTTGCACTCAGTGCTATTGGGCTCATGGTATAACCAATTATATTTGCCCAATACTAATAAGAATTTCTAATATGATGAAGTCTTTTATAGTGGAATATTGCCGACTTTTTGTATCAAAACCGGAAGAAAATTTTAGATAATCTTTCCCCAGAAATAGCCGTATTTCCCGATTTCCCCGGAGTTTCAGAAATTCCACAGTTTGACAGATTATGGTTGGGAATATTCCAGCGTTTAGGTTTGAAAAATAATAATTTGTGTCAAATTATATAGTTGTTAACGATGCGATGAACCCCTACCCCAGCAACGACTTAGATACCAACTTTAAAAAATTTCTGTTGGGTCCCAGAGACATTTTTTGGACATGTCTCAATACAAATTTTTAGATAAATCATTAAATTCTAATATAAAGCCGCTCCCATCAATGTAGCTGCCTCCAATCAAAAGCCTTAGCAATTTTTCGACGAACTAAAACATCTTGTTTTAAAATTGCTAGGGGAGGGGTTCATCGTCCCCTTAATATTATAATCTCAATATTTTTAATGTCAAACAGGAGAACTATGTGTGGACGAGAGACCAGCAGTTAGAAAGTCCTCTGGACAAACCCTTTTCTCCACAATCGGTGCCCACTCCAATGTTTTGAGCAAGTTTTCCTGGGAATTTGTTATGTGGCAGGTAATGAAATTCAACTTTTCTTTTTGAGGAAATTAGCCGAGGTATTTTTCATGATTTTTCATGAGTATTTAAAAAAAATAGGTACTGTTTCCATTGTTGGAAGCGGTAGAGACTTCTTGGAAGGGTGCAAGTTGTGAAAAAGTTGATGGACAAAATACCCTTTTAATCCACCATTCTCGCAATACTGAACAAAAGCAGTGGGCTGAAACACAGGTGAATATAAACAGGGATATAAAAAGATATTATATTTTACAGTATAGAATTATATATGCCTAGGTTCTTGTATTGGGTGGAATTTCCAAGATATTTGCCGTTAACAGATCAACTTTGATGACACTTGATAATTTTCCAAAGGCGTGGTTCTTTTTCCTACAATTTATGCAGAATGCCGCAATGAGTTCTAATGAAGAAGTCTCTCTTGCTGCCCTAAAATCACTCCAAGAATCCCTTTCCGCTTCTCCCGATACGACTAGTAACAGCAAAGGTTAACAACTATCTCTGTCAACATCGCTGCCTGTTGTAACATAATATAACCTGAGAATATATTAACAGATTAAATTAAGTTAAAATAATCTATACTTAGACATGTTAAGTTAGATTTAGTCATAGAGCATAGAATATTCTCAGATTCCAAATTCGTGGATACATGAATGCAACAGCATCATGCATGCACTCAATAATCATTCTCTCTAATATATAGTTCAGAGATAAAATAACAATCTTAATTCAGTCTAATCTCTCAAAGAGCTAACATCTCAGCTCCTCAAGCTAAGATGGTGTTTCAGCTTCAAAATTTATAATTTTAATAATATTATTTAGAATTAATTAAACATTAATTATTTGAAATATTGCGATTTCCTTCATTTAATACCATAAGGCAGAGACTTCACAGCTCTGGATCTGGATCACAGTCACACCAATAAAGCCCATAGCCAGGTATCACAATGGTGCCGAAACTGATTTAAATTGTGGGAACGTCAATTCAGCTTACTGGGAGGAACTTCGTCGGATTTCGTCGTTACTTTGCAGTCCTTGACAGCTGACCTTTTCTGAAGATCGTCGTGGTAAACTGTAGTGACTGAGCTCACAGGATTTCGTGAAATTTTCATTTACTTATTTTATTTATTTTATTTATATTATAATCATAATATTGGTCCGCTAAAACCATTATTTATTGTGGGCGTTTATTTAATTGTCTTTCTGATTTTATGTGCATAATAGACACATTATTGGATTGATTTTAAACCCCATCATTCTCAGATTGTTGTGTGATTTTTACCCTTCGACATGGATTCTTTCTGGACTCTCCTCACGTGATTACTAAAGGAGGCCGTCATCGCAAATGTTACGATGATGGACACATCGTCATCATTAAATGACTCTTCGTCATCATCAATTTTCTCCAGAGGACTAAATTGGACGTTGGAGACCATCAACATTGCAGTGCTGATTCTCGCGCTGGGGTATGGTGTAATGTGGTTTGGTCATAAAATTTATTGTCTTTATAACAATCTGTTCCATCTCGGTCATCAATTGGACGCTTTGCGCCAAAAAGTCAATCGATCATTTGCTCGAGTGGACGTTGACATCGCTAATGTGCGAGACGAATATGCGAAAACTGCGAAGCAGTTTAGCAAAATAACCACCCAAGTAACTGATTTGACTGATGATAACATGACATTGATTCATTAAAAAAAAAGGTAAAGGTAATGTATTTTTATTCAGTGCTAAACCGATGTGACCAAAGGTCTTTACAGTCAATTCTTAGATTACAAATAAATGAGCCAATTATAATTATAAGATAACGAAGACTAGACGGGCATGTATGGCAGTGAATGTGTAGGGTATTCAAATCCG
>JAQFZB010000771.1:0-10846 GCA_034695165.1 Desoria trispinata | reverse complement strand
CTCCCGTAAACAAAATACCCTATGGTGTATGAAAAGTGTAAAATTAATACACATAGTACACTAATAAGGACAAATCGCATTACAATATTGTTGTAGCATCTTGAATTTGTTGATACTGATATTTTAATAGAATTCATCATATGTAACCTGTACTTAATGTATTTTCGCAATAGAATGTACAGAATTGTGGTGGAAATAGAATTAGGTTGGAATTTGATACAGTGCTCTCCATTTCATTCGTTATGCAGAGAGCATAAAATAAATAGAAAGCCAAAAATCTATTGACGGCATGAAATTGAATGAAAATAATTCTTCCAAAAAGTTCGTGTCAGTCAATATGGAAGTAGAATATGAGTGTTGTCTATTTAATCTTTGATCTCACAGAAAAGGAAGTTGGCATGAAAGCACATCTTTTCTTTCAATACTGTGATGTTGGTGTAAGTTGATTATACCTAAAAAAATAGAATAAATCTCTATATTCTGTGTATTACCAGCCACGCGTAGAAGAACGGATGAACAATCAATCCGGCAACACATACAGTCCAGAAAAAAATGTGATAAATGAATTCTCCGTCAACGATTAGTTCTCTCTTTGGACGAGAAAACATTCCACTTTTACACTGATGGGAAGCGATATGCACTGATTTTAACAACACCTAAATCAATAATTCCATTAGAAAAGACAATTTCAATGCAAGAAACTACTGAAACTACACAAATAATATTATTCACGTACAGTTATAAGTCCTAGAAGGTGAATTGTTTTCGTTGGACCAGCAAGGGTAATGATTATTAAAATGATAAGAGAAACATTTGCTTGAACACCGGCTACGTCTGGTTTACGTAATTGGATTCTCCCACAAACAATCAATAGAGCGCCCATGATGATTCCCCAATGAGATGTATGTTCTGAAACATGTTTAAGTATTAGCTCCACATCTTTTTGTGTAGAATTTAAAATAGCTAATTATACCTCCAGGAGTAAATGGGTATCCCAGTGCAACCACAAAATTTATCATGAAAATCATATTGAATACAAAATTTCCAAGAAATGTTTCATATAAACTACAGCTATACTTGAGAGGCATATCTAAACAAATTAGTAGAAGGATCTTGGTACCGAGAATTTTGAATTTTAGTGGAAAATATTAATCATCATGAAAAATTTACTTCTCAATTTTTGTTGCCATTCCATTTCGTACATTAGAGATCCTTGTTGTTCAAAGAAATTGGTGACTTTAGAACCTTTTTCGTCATCTTCTGTACTTCTGAACACTTTGTCTTTGGTGTCACGCGTCAAGTAGGCACAAACAGGAGGAATAGGGAACACGACTCTTTCCAAATATTCACATTCTTTTTCTTCATCTTGACGTACAATCTAATGTCATTGTCATATCAAATTATATTACTTTTATTATACACAGGGAATGGTTAAACTTATAAAAATACCTCAATTTGGGCGGTTCTATCACTATAATAATTGACAGCATCTGCATATAAACTCCGTTTACTAACCGCACGATCAAGTTCCAATTGTACGGCTTTGTCATGTTGCGCAAGTTGATGACAAAGTATGTACAGAGAGTGACCCACCTTTCAAGTTCAAAATTAATGTCGTGGATTTGACATATTTGGAATTCAATTTGCTAGAAATCAATTCTAAAATTCTCTTGAGGAATTAAATTTACCTGTTTCTCTGCCACTGCTTTGCCCCGCATTAAGAAAACGTAATCATCCCGATCGGAACTGTGCGCTTTGCCAATCATCTCAATCTGTTATAATATTTCATAAAGAGTTTGAGCATGCAATAATTAAATATTTTTAAATGGCCAGGGCATTCATAGCATAAATGGAAACTGTTTTATCAGTTATTATTTTTGCCTGAATTGATTGTTTAAATTGATAAACATATTTTTGACGTCTTACCATATTTCTAATATTCATTTTACTAATCTTTTCGAATTTTTCGATGCCATCCTTACTTTCCATAAGGGAAAGAACTAGTTTACTTGCATGATTTTTTAGATCCATAACAAGATCCATTCTTCGTTTGCTGAGAGGAGTGATGTCATGAGCAACAAATGTGGTGACAATGTCTATGGCATTAGATTCGTGAAGAATTAGAGCAATTTGATTCTCTAAACAAGGGCCTTGGCAGAATTCTGTGAGTGTTCTCAACGTCTGATTTATTAGTCCTATATTGTGTTCGTCAACAAGCAAGCCAATTAGTCCAGGACTTCCAGTATTTGAGTCAAAAATGCAATCCAAGAAATAAAGCGTTTGAGAGACTAAATCATACGGAGATTTGTTTCCTTGAGTTCTCAAATATCGCTGAAAACAAACGAGACCACACAAATTACAAGTACATAAGAGTAGTAAAGCTTCATAAATTCAGTAATTGTTGCGATGTATCAAAGTTTCACGTTACAAGTGATCCTTGATTGGTTTTATGTAAGACTTTCTATTATTTTCTTCCATTTTAATCTATACCTGCATCTCCAAATTGTGATTCTCGCAAAGAAGCTGAAGAAATCTCAGAGAACTTTCAAGTAATTTCTCTCTCGGGTGTTTTAGACTAGATATTGCATAGCCGTCTTTCCTTAACACGGTTGTTGCCACGCTTGCCCAATCTTCATCATCGTCATCAAATCCACAAAGCTCAAAATCATTAGCATATCCACTTCCTACACATAAAATTGTTGAATGTAAAATTTTCGTTTATTATTTTTTCATGTTTATTAAACTTTCATTTGTACCTTTCATAGATGCTATTCTTTCAAGACCACGAACAACTTCTTGTGTAGCCTTCAACATGCTGGTGGACATTCTTTTGGAAACCCGCAGTATTCTGTGACCATCTATAAAAAATGTGAAATAGTTTACTTTTATTGATTTTCAATAATTTTTTTAGTAATTTAAATTACCCTGAGAGAAATTGGCCTTTGTTAAGGTGCTATGTGTCAAATGAGATTTTGAGTCACCTCTGGCAATATCACTTATTTTTGTTTTTGCAACAGCCCGGAAGTCTTCTCCAACTTCTCGGAGGATATTGTACAATACCTAATTAAATAATTGTATTAATTACTGGGATAATTTGGATTGTACAGTTTAAACAAAAAGGACAGGCTATAAACAATTACCTTCATGAAATTATGACTACTTGAACAAGCAGAAAGATGATTAAAAAAGCTTCGTTGTAACTCCACGGTTTCCCCACTAAGGAGCAATATTCCTAAATTTATTGATTGTTGTAGAACATCCGGAGCTTTGTCTGTTTTTGTAAGTAACATTACAACAAGTCTAGAGGCTCCTAATTGATCCAACATGTAATGTGGCTCCAAGGACAATTTTCCTTGCCCTAAAGAAGAAATACGTTACAAGGCATACATTGTAGAATATAAATTATCATTATTTCATTCATACATGTAAATAATTTCTCCTTATTTTTATTGCTAAGTTTAGATAGAAACGACTGGGATTGTTCATTTAGTTGTAGGTATTTCTCCTTCAGCGTCTCATGAACAGATATGCCCTGTTTTAAAAATGGAATATAATTAGAAAATTTCACTCTTTTTAAAATCGTTTCAAATATTTCCATACTTCTTCAGTTATGATTTCCTTATTCTCAAGAATATCTTGTAAAATTTCCAAAATATGCACACATAGCTCACTTTCACCTTGATCTGCAAGTTTTTCGGCGTGCAAGATAAATCTATACAATTCAAAATTAAAATGCGATTTTGCTCATATTATGGATATTATTATTAGAGAGATTTAAATTTACTTTGCAATAAGCTTTCCATCTTGGCAAAGCGAATATGCGAGAGTGGAATTTGGAAAAATAGTTTCGGCTTGTCTAAGAATAAATGTTAAAGTAGTCGTCTCAGCAGCAGCCATGTCGTCAATCGTTGGTTTAACTTTCTTCAGAAGATGTTGAATCTCTTGAGTGATTCTATTTGATGTCAAATACGATGTACATGACTGAAAATAAAGCATTATTATTATAAATAGGTTTAAAACAATCTGTAATTTACAATTAAAACAGTAAAATCTAGAAACCCTACATCATTCTCAGCCTTGGATTTTGGAATGTCAATCATTGAAATCCATTTAGCCCGTCGACTAACTTCCGATAGAAACATACTAGAGTTTTTTTCAATCTCTTCCGTAAGGTACATTGGTAGATATATTAGTTGTGAGGAGGCTAAATTGAAAAGAATTTGTATTTTGTGATTTATGAATGTTATATTTTTTATGATACAAATTGTTGTTTCAAATTGCCACACCTGCTTTGTACATAATACTGAGACATTTCTGGGCAGCGTATAGCTTGGTGGGGTGAATCCATTTTGTCTGAGTGAGTCTGTATATAGCTTTCAACAGGTTAATGAACAGTTCCTTGTGACCCTGCCAGGAAAAAAATCGTTTTATACAACAATGATTTAAGTATAAACACTAAATTGTTACCGTAATGACACTGGGAGTATGGGTGAGAATTCTCTCAAAGAATATTTTAACAATGGATATAAGTCCATCAGTGACATAACTTTGACTTCTAAAGTCATCTTCAGCTTCTTCCAATGACGCATTACAAATATTGACTAGTTCTACAAGAAAATGTTTTTCAAAGATTGTCCACATTCTATTTGAACTAAAGACACTTCTGACATCAACTTCCGTGACAAGAAATGCGTGCAAAAGGAACATAACATACGACTCCTTGACTTCTATTGGATAATTTACACAACATAACACACTCACAACTGTGTCGAGAGGAAGCAGATTTTGGCACATTGATTCAGTGTACACGTTTTTCCCAATTGTACAATACGTCAATAGTTTCACAAGTTCAATATGAAATCTATATACAAATACAAATTAATAATAAGTGTAATGAACAAGAAATATCCATAAAAATACAAATGAACGTTTTACTTGAATTTCTCTACATCACTAGGAAAGAATCTACTCCCTGAACGGTCGTTAGTTAAATAATTTTGAAGCTCTTCGTGAAATATCGCCAACTATAAAGTAATTGTACAATTATGGTTACAATGAATGGGCAAAAGATTATAACATTTTAATAACAATATGTACCTGATACACAACGGTTTCTTGATTTCTGCGCACAATACACTGTTTAGGACATACAATGGTTTGTAGTGCGATCAGATAAGCGGATGCAGAGTCATATCTTCCTGGATGTTTTGGAAAAACGCGTTGCACCAAATGTTGGATGAGTCCATCTGTTACACCAGCACAAAGTGTTATGTTATCCTCATAAACGGCTTGAATTGCTGCGGCTTCACCTATCCAAGGCATAGGTGCTTGCTTTTTGTCTTGCTAATGTTAAAATGTAAGAATTGGAAATGTTAAAAACTCAAATTTAGTTACTTTGATAAAATTAGAATTCACATTTAAGTTTTACTTAACATTCATTACCTCCAATTGCACGAAGCTTTTAATATGATTAGCCATCACAGCTTGATTATCTCCATTGTACATGCAATAAGCTTGAAAGAATTCACTAATTTCTAGTATGAGATGAATTTGAGCTTCATCTTTGGATTCTCGCATAAGCTTGAACACTTCGATGATAACTTCATCAACTTTACATTCACGTAATAAATGCTGATTTTGTCGATTCCCTGAGACAGATCCATCGGAAGTCAAGTTCACACATAATCGTGTCATTTTCTGAAGTACCTAAAATGTTCAATGTTTTTTAGATGAAATTTTTGAAAAGTTAAACTTATTAAAAATTTTACTTTTGATATTGTTGGAAGATATTCTACTAATGGGTATTTGAGAGAGGGAGTTCGCATGATTGATCCATGCTTCCCTGGCAAAGAATCCTCTCGAGCTTGTGAAGCGTTTGGGGATGATTCATCAGCTTCTTCTTCAACGCCTTCATCCATACTTCGGTACTGTGAGATTTTAAGTGCTTTTTAAATAAATATTTTCAAACTAAAATTAAATAGAAAATATATGTATAAAAGATTACTTTTGTGTCTTTAGTATTGTTCTTTTTCTTCCATTCATCTTTCCTTCGACTTTTGGCACTTTTAACAGCAGTCATGATAGTCTTCAGCATATCTTTAATTTCCCGAAGCACCCCAGAATCATTTTTATTACTAAGAATTTGTGTCTGTAAAATCAATATTCATATTAAAAATTTATTATTATAATAAATATCATTTTGTGAAATTATATTTAACCTTCTCTAGTGCCATAAATAATCGTCTTCTTTGATTGAAATTGAACATGAGAAGTTTCACAGCACTTTTAATAAGTGGATAATGGACACTTGCAACATTGTACAGTAGAAGACGGAGAAAATTTGCATCATCATCGCTATACCAAACAGTATGTTATTAATTGAAGATGGAATGGTAAAAATAAAATAAGACATTACTATAAACTGACGCTCTTCTCAAAAAAATCAATAAATGTCATCAAATCCATTTCAGAAATAGAATTGCCTTCTGAAACATATTGCTTAAGTGTCGACAGGATGTATGTAAGTCTATAGTCCAGAATTACTTCATGAATATGCTGAAAAAAAACAGATATTTTATAAGATTAACCCGGCGTTAAGTTTCATTAGTTTTCATGCTAGCAGCTTTAATTAAGCAGCAATTGTGCATATTCGATAACTCATAACACATATACAATGCAGGTTCGGGAATCAATACTACTGGCTAACCTCATAGAATTCCAAAATGTTGACTTTCATATCCAAAAGTACGGATTCATTCTCCTCTTCAGATAGTTTTTCTTGACGTTCAGTTGACAGCAATTTGTTTACAGATTTCTTCCCAATAATTTGTTTTTCTATTTCAAAATATAACTTTTTGAAGTTTTTTTCAAACACACTTTATATTTTTTTTTAAATTACTAGGTTCTAAGATAGCTTCTTTTGACAAAGACGCTAAAATAGTTAGCAGGGTTTTGCGTAATTTGTTAAGCGATCTTAATCCGTAAAATCCAAAGCGTGCAAACTCTTTGGCTAATTTTAGAATCTACAAAAAAATCATTGTTCATATTATTTCCTTGTACAATTCAAAGATTTTGTGAAATCTACCTCAACCGAAAGTTTATTTTGCAGAATATTATGAAATTGACATCTGTCTGCAACTAGTCTTAAATAATTCTCAATAAATTGCATTGTTGGTTGAAATTTTTTAATTTGAGCTTCCTTCCACTCTCCTTGTTGAATATGCTGATTGTCATACCTTGATTAAATATAAAATATGCCATATAAATAACATAATGTAAAGTTTTATAATCACATACTCGTCAGGGCTGAAAAGAGATACTTCCCACCACATTCGAGAAATAGACACCTTTTTTTCTTCTTTTTGTGGTTCTACATCGACGTGTAATTTTCGTGCTAGGCGACAACATGAAATACGCAATTCAAATGGGAGAAACTCTCCAGAAATACACCTAAAAGAGTTTGTTTAGTTTTACAAGTTACATGAAATACGTTTAATAACTTAAATTAAAGTGGTTAGTAAATACCAGAGAAGAATATTGATGTCCATACGAGAAGATAGTTGAACAATTGCCCGACTTTGACGTCCAAGGCACATATTTGAAAAGAGATCCAATTGATGACAATAATATTTTAAAATTGCCGAATCTTCACCAAAACCCAAGCTTGCCTTCATGGCCAATTCAGATACACTTTTCATCTAATTCAAAAGAAATATTTATAAGAGCCTCTTTAATTTAGTTTGATTTTGAAATGGATCCATCTAAACGTACCATTATTTCATTCTTAAACAAAATAACATCTCCTCCAGGTATAAAGGACATAAACTTGCCATCTACAGCAACAATCATTCTAAAAATACATACAGAGATTAAAATAAAAAATGAATAAATGAAAGCAAAGAATACTATAGGTGTACTCGCTGTTACTTTGCTTCCAATAAAGCGGAGAAATTCTCTGGACTGAAAAGAACTCCGCAGATAATCTCCTGAGTGCTAGGAATTCCCAAATTATTGGACACACAAAGATCTGACAGATGATCTAGAAATCGGAAGTCCCATTTATGTCCACTCGTCTTCAGCAGACCCACAAAAGTATTCACTTCATTTTTTGTTATATGTTTTTCCAGTAACATTCGATTATTATGCACGAGAGCTGTAATTGTTTCTTCTGCGTGAATATCCAGTCCGATTTGTGTTTGCATGAAACCAAATTCCTTTGCGATACTTTCCTGCATTATAATAAACGTTTTAAAATCAAAAACTGCAGTATGTTATTATCGTAATTTATTAAGCGCATAGTAATTTTTTAATAACTTTTTCGTTTAATAAAATAGTCTCACTTGATTCTTTCTGTATAGTTGTTGACTGAGATGCAAAACTTTGTAACAAAGACGAAAAGTGTATTTCCATTTTGATTGCATTGTACCGTCTACATCTTCAAAACAAGATAGTAGACTCCCAGTTGGTTTATTATTATCCATGTCCATTGGAGCCTAGACAAAACAAAGGCACAGTTATAAAATTTTAATCTAATTCCAATTCAACAATTATCATACTGTAAAATTACCTTTAGTATTTTGAAGACATTGTCCAGAAGAAATTGTTCTCTTAGTAATTTCTGCCTGTCTCTTGACGGTTTTGCCACAACAAAATCCAGAGGATCCACATTGTGGTGATTAGAGTCGGATTCATCAACAAAAAATATAACTTCCTTCAAAGAATCACATACTTTTCTGGAAAATAATATAATTTAATTTTCAGAAAAAAACTCCTTCTATATATGTTAAAGGGCTTTACTTTTATTTTGGAAATTGCGAGTCGTTTTTGGAATATTTATGAATCAGGCCCAAAAAAAGGAGTTAAATGTACAATCATACCTACGATCAAGAGGAGTGACGCTTCCTTTTTCTAGCTTTTTGTAAAATCCTTTCAGGACTTCACAAACATCGTTGACAAAATCCAAATCTCGCACTTCTTGTGGTGACACAGAAATGACTTTAAATGCCTCTTCATCGCGTCGATTAGGTGAACAGATGAGCTGAAATTTAAAGATACAAAGATAAGTAATACGTGTACAACGTACTAATTGTAACTAACCTTCATCATTACGGGCGTTGATTTGTTGACATCAATTGGACTTTTAGTGGCACGAACCCATCGTTTCGTAGAATAATGTTTAAGTCGAATATATGAAGATTCCGGAACTACTGCTTCATCTGTTTCTGCTGCCGTGGGACAAAATTCAAAAAGAGTTTGATTTCTATCTTGCTCTGGGACTGGAAATATTGTAGGTTCTTCTACTTCATCCACACCTGAATTCAAGGAAATAAAAAAATAAAGCAATCCTTCAGTTAAACGTATATTTTAAATTACTTTGACTTCGTGGTGAATCACTGTAAGTGGACATGTAATTGTATGGAAGACCGTCACACGCGACATAGTATCCCGTCGCCATGTGTTTCAATCTGTAAATTGAACTCCAGTATCCTGCGCCCGACAGACAAGGATCTTGTTGAAGAACCTTAAACATTATTACAATTTAAATTTTTCAATAGTTCCAATTTACCTTAGAAAATGATGTTATTTAATGTATAGATATAAAATAATGAACATGCAGTGTACCTCAACCTCCCACAGGGCATTACTAGAAGTAGCCGAAGTGGCAGCAGTTCGTTGTGTCATTCTGAGAAAAACATGGCGGTGATGATCATAGCTATCAAGAGTAAGAAACTTTTCTTCGTCTACATGAAATAATCTGACGACATCTCCTCCTTTTAAAATCCCAGGTATGTTTTCAGAGTAATTTAGAAACAGAATTAGACTCCATGCATTTTTTGTCGACGAAAAGTTAACCTAGGAAATGATTAATTGAGGCAATTATTTTCAATTAGATACAAATTATAATACAAAGTACTTCATGAGAGCCAGGAGTTGGAGCATCATTCAGACAAACGTCCGAAGTATGAAGACATTGTTGAGCATTTCCAGCTGCCGTTAAAATCACAACGTCACCAGCAACGACAGGATCCCCTATAATTTAGTTGTTTAAAATTGCAACCAGATATAATACTACAATATACAGAGTGATGCACAGTGTTTTTTGGTCCAAATTCTGTCAGTCAGGGACCAGTATACAGGCAACGGGTCTTTAGGATCGGGCTATCGGTCTTGCACATTTAAAAAAGACTGTTTGTCCAAAAATCCCGATTGCCGGATCTTAAGGAGTGGTTGCCTGTAGACTGGTCCCTGACTGTCTGTGGATCACTCTGTAGGATAATAATCCAAATACCTAAAGCTCGATGGCGGAAAGAAGGAACGATCTGAAACCAGGAATATTCATTCCCATAACGATCCAAATATACTCGCATAGCAAGTTTGTCAGATTTTGCTGGAATTCGTTTATTAACCGTCAAGTACTTGTTGGACTTCATGTGCAGCAACTAATAAAATTATATTTTATAAAAATAAAGAATGGAAATTAAAAAAACATTAAAATTTGAAGCTTGTTGCAAATTGCATTACTTGTACACTGCTCCCGTACGTCAATGTAATTCCAACTTTTTTAGAAGTATCCTTTTCATTTTGATCTTTTTCTAATTCCGCTGCATGCTATTTGTAAAAAAACATAAATTATGCTAAGACGCTTAACAATTCTTACGTTTGGTTTAAACTGAATGAATTACATGGAGGCTTTTCATTAAAATTGCTTCTTCAGGCGTTCGAGACGTGATGTTGGTTCTTGAAGCGTGGAGATATTGCTGTTGGGCAGAATACCGCATTGCCGGACATAATTTGAAAAGACAGTCTATACAACATTAAAAAAATTACTAAAAATGTTCACGTTAAG
>JAQFZB010000770.1:0-10848 GCA_034695165.1 Desoria trispinata | reverse complement strand
ATATGACTATAAATAATATACCTAATGATATGGGCCAATTTAATACTTAAAATGATTGTACAGTAATCACTGTAATCAGGAAGAGCTTTTATTCATCTTTTATTCCCTTATCGATTGATGCAATGTCTCAACGTAAGTAAATGATTGAATCCATTAGTATAATTGTTTCTTCTTTTCCAATATTATACGAAAATTATTTAATTGAGCTCAGGGAAATATCATATTCCCATGAAAAGGTATAAGTATATTATTTCATACGACCGCATTGATGTTCCCCAATCTGCAAGAGTATTCAGGCAAAGGCAGAAAACAACATATCGATATCGATTATTTCTAATTTCAGCAGACAAAAGATGCAATAATGTAATGTAATAAAATTTATATCGATATATATATATATAGCTTAATTATAGTTGTAGCAATTATAATTTATCAAAAAATGATTTTAAAATATTCGAATGATTTTTGGAACAACGATTTTAAAATATTAAACTTGTCTTATCTACCGTACAAGATAATCCTGATATTAAACAAATTACAGCAAAAAACCTCATAAAAGATTATCACAGCTAAATCTTGTAAATATGACTTCTAAAAACTTCTCTCAACATTCATTAAACCCAGGGAGTCCACCCTTCAAACATTTGGGACAAATTTTCTGCTGATGTAGCTTCTACCATTAGACTTTCCACCTGAATAGAAATATAATCACTTTAGAAAAATTATAATAATGAAAAATAAAATATCAGAGCAGATAAAATATGGATTCGAACCGAAGTGCTTGTATTGAATCCTTGTAATTTTTTCCGGAACGATTGAAGTAAATAGTCCACTCTATTCATTTGTACGTAATCTTTGGTTGCATCTGTTTTAATTAGATCGCTCCATGTAACGTTAATTCCATCTTCAATGGTTAACATCTTAAGGCACGAAAACATCTCCTCTAAAATGATTTCTGTAAGCTCACATTGCTGATTAAATGAATCCATTTGACCTAAAAGTGCATCTGTAGTAGAATGTAACCAGAAATGCGCCACATTTGGAAGCCATTGACTTTCTACAAGAGCTCTTAAGCAACCCAGTCTGCCATCTTCATCCACTTCGTTTCCTGTAAAGAGTAAAAGAAGACAACTGGTAAACAATCATCGGGATTATGATTAGCAGTAAAATAAATTATTTTTGACAAACTCACCAATAAAGGTTACAAGTGGATCTAAATTAGCTAAAATTCTTTTCCATTTGTTTAGTTTTTTGATAACTTTGCTGGCGAGATCCTTCTCTGCTTTCAATTGATTTGAATTTTCTTCCGCAAATGAAAATTTCGATTGTACTTCTCCTTGAAGTTGACTAGATATTAATTTTTCCATTGAATTAGCCCATTGAGCATCATTCTCGGTAACGAGACATTTTTTCCCAACATTATCTGTGAAATACGCCAAAAGCATTTCCGTTGTCAGTTGTGGAACTGATGATATCTGAAAAACTTCCTCGAGACTTGACGAAGTGCATTGACGACTTTTTGATCTTAAATCACTCAGTTTTCTAAAATCCCCTTGAGCTTCTTTCAAAACACTTAGAGACACTGTTAGTGTTTCAATGTTCTTCTCACATACTTGAAGGCGTTTTTGAGAATCCGTCATTGATGAAGAAGTCGATGAGACATCTCTCACCGCTTCTAATAGCTCTAATCTGAAATGCAATATTCGATACATATACGGCATATAATATTACTTTAAGTTTTAAAGCTGTCTCATTTTTTACCTAGCTGCTTGTGCAGATTTAAATATATTCTTATAACGAAGTTGAAGAAGCATGAGGGCTGAGGTGACTTCTGCTTCTAAAATAGCCGTTGATGCGACCGGAGAGTCCTCTTCAATCTGAGATGAAAAAGCAATTCCTTCAGCACATAACGATGATAATTCTTCATTATTCTGAAAACTAAAGAGGGACTCCTCCAGATACACTGAATACGGTCCGGATGGACCAGGATACTGTAGTGCAGAGCTAAAATTTTGAGTTAGACGGAATGGAACGACTTCCGGAACTCGAAGTGATGCTCCTAAAAGTGTATTTCATTGATATTAAAGAATGGCAATACACAATTAAACCGATACTGCCCATTATTATTAAAAACGACGACAAAATACTTCTGATTAACGATTTTATAAAATACAAGTAACTAAGTATTGGAAAAAAATAATCACTAACTTGCAGAAGTGGCAACAAACCTTTATCAAACATGAGGGAGAAATCAACATGAATTAATTTCCCTTCGTAAAGATCGACTAAAATGTTATCCAGATGACGGTCTCCGATGCCCAATAAATATCCTATTGTAGAGCTAACGCCAGAGTCTCGTGTGAACCCTTTAACACTCGAGAACCAGTCCTGAGCATCATGAGAACAAAGTAACAGTTCCTTGGATATTAGGTCTTTAGGTGTGTCAGATTGCAATGAGAGAAAAACTTCTTTTAATATCTGACTATTTGAACGGTCACATGCCCCTGATGCATTCATACGACGCCAAAATATTTCAGAAGTACGATCCCCGCTTTGATTTCGTTGTAAGTGTTTTTTGTACAACAGAAAAATTGGCAATCCCCCTGACACCATTTGAATTAGACCCCCACGCTTTCCTATAATACAAAATTTTAGTGAGACAGTTTCTTCATTATAAATTATTAAATACAATCCTAGAACTAAGCGAGAAATTACAAATATTGTAAATTAAAAATCTACCTAAAGGAGTGACAGCATATGTCCACGCAGGTGTTTTTAGGAATCCTTTTGTAACCTCAAGAAATTGCATCATTCCAGAGTCCACGTTCAGATTTTCATTTCCTTTGACAAGAAACTCATAACTTTTACCATTTGAGCCACGAAATCGAATTTTCTTAGGTTTAGTTTTTGTAGCCAATGCATATACTATTGGATGTACACCTACAACTGATACTGTAGAAGGAATTCCCAGTATTGTACAACCCGAACCCCATTCCTATATTCATAATTTAAATAAATTCACATGAAAAGATTCAACTGAGAGATAAACGTAAGAGATAAACGGTACCTGAAAATTGGCAAGTTTCGAAGATAAATTCGACAACTGACTTTTATTACTAGTAAATGAGTCAATTTTGTCTGCGAAAAACAAAAGTTTCTCGAAAGAATTTAGAAGAGCTTCTACGCTGGTGCAAATGGATATATTTTTTAAATGAAGTACTATTTCTGCAGAATATTTTACAACAAAAGCCATCTGTGCTGGCGCTTCTGCAGTAGCTTCGGTTAGTTTCCACAATTCCTCTAGAAATCTTATGACCTGTTGATTACACAAAAACAATTACATATCATATATTACTATACTTTGGGACAATAAATTCATTCATCAACTGAACACAATTGTTTATGAAATATCCGCTCACAGGTTTGACATAGGCGGTAACTTTAAGAGGATCTGGATCTCTCGATAAATCCTTCTTAAGATTTGAAACTCGACGATTCCAGTCAATCAAAATTCGTTGTAAATTCCAAGACCACATTTCTTCACAACTTGTGCCTATGCGGAGTAATTCTCTCCCTAAAATGCGCACATTTTCTGGAACGTACAATTGTGATCGCATCAAATACTCAGACGTCTGCTTCCGTAGAAGGTTGCTGTCATTAGAACATAGGGCACAGCTTCTAAAATTACAAAATATGAGGAGTCGACACATTAGGTTAATAACTAAACAACAAAACTTAAAACTTACCCAGTAGAAGAATGAGAGGACGATAGTGGCTCTTCGCTCACATCAACCAGTGAAAACGCCATGGGATCAAAAAGACCTTTACGTCGTAGTGGAACTTTTGTACCTTCTTCTGTGGTAGAATCATGACACCAGAGATATAAGGAAGTTTCCTTCGGAAACCGATACAAAATATGGGGTCTTAATGATGGAGTTTGGGATATTTTGGGGAGAAACTCTAACCATATTTTACTAAAAATCAAGTCTGTTGGATCAAAATCATATCCTGAATTACAAAGAGACACTAATCTGCCAATCACAAACACATCTTTGTTTTGATTCGTTGAGGATATTAATTCTGATGAATTTTCTTGTAATCGAAGGTACTTGCTGTAGGCATCAATTGATTGTTGTTTGTGTAATCTAGTTGATTCTTGTCCTTCAATCCACTAAACATAAAAATCAATAACAAAGTATGTTAAGAATAGTCACAAAATTTGGAAATTTAAAAAAAGATCTTATAAATGAAAACGTCAATAAAATATATGATAAAAAAGATAAACCTCAGGAAAATCGTAATGAAAATGCCCCAGTTCCAGCCAAGCAGATTCACACGTAGGTGAAAAATGTAATGCTTTTTCCAAAAGAACTTCTAAGGACCCATGATGGTTTTGAGGAAACTGAAGCTGTAAGCTTGCTGAAATAGTGTCCAATTGTCCAGGGATATTCTTCAGTTGATTGCACATTTCGATCAAAACATTAGATTTCATTGTATTTGTATTCCAAGCACAAGTTGAAAACACATCAGATGATGTTGATGCAATTTGCGCTAACTGATCATAAATCCAAACAGAAGAAGAAATATTTTTGGAACTTAAAAGTAATTTAGCAGTCAAAAATAGTTGTAAAACTGAGTTCTCGGATGTTACGAAATTTTTAACAAATTCTACATTTCTATTTTCAATTTCTTCAAAATTAACTCCGCAATCATTCAGAAACTCGATAGCCCATTTAAAATTTGCGTTATCAATCATTTTGCGTGCAATGGCGTTTTCTAATTTAAATTTATCTGAGAGAAGGATATTTGATGTATTTCTGAGAAAAAAACAAACAAGAAAGAATAAATTCCAAATATTGTAATTATATAATTATATCAACGCTCAAATTAATTAGCGTACAGACTTTAATATAAGAGTTTACGTACCCCTTTAAAGATTTCATCAACGACATAATATCTGCTTTATCCCAATCCAATACTTTCAGGTCTTTTTTGTGATAAATTTGTTTCGCATTAATTACATCTATCTCCTCCTGAAAGCCTCCCGTAATTGAAAATCGTGTATTGAAATACTCGAGATTCTTAATCTCTTCGGTGTCTTTAAATTGAGAGAGTATTGACACTGCCTGAGAAAATATTGAACATTTTAATGTATCCTTCTTGGAGTCCAACAAGTTCTCTTCACAATTTAGTAGTTCCATTGCAGTTTCATAGCGGCCGTGAAGATAATGCCAACCAGCAATTTCATTTAACGATTTTAGTCCAACGGCATCTAGATTTAATTATTAATATTATTCAAAACTAGTAATCCAACAAAAATGCGGACAAAAAGTAATTAGGAAGCGTTAATTATACGTTTCGAGTATTTAGGGAAAAGCTAATAGTGTTAACAGACAGGAATATTACTATATAATACCTTTAATATGAAATGAAGCAAGTGCGACTTTCGCATTATCCATTGCGCTGGTTGCATTGAAATATGCGTCGTAGAAACTGCCGTTAACTAAAGCCATTTCTATCACATCCTGACGTATTCGCTTGAGCCACTCCATGCAAGGAGTTTTATTTGTTTTATAAAAGGATTGGGTAGTCTGTAAGTAAAATTTAAAACATGTACAAATGATTCTTTCTCATTAAAAGTAATATTTCAAAGTACATCATTCAACTCCAATTCTAAGACTAGACTACTGTTAATCCAAAGCACGAAAGCTTGTTCCAGCCAAAACAAAAAGTCAAATTTCCATTTAGGAAATGAAACAGATGATTCTGATTTTTTCTTAAAGACAAGCTGAATTTGTCCGAACAGTTCTTGCGGTTTTCCCAATGGGGTTCTTAATTTTGATCGCATCAGGTGGTCTACAGCAGATCTTACAAAAGCTGAAGAAACGTCAAACTCATTATTGGTTGTTAAAAACTTATGAAGAAACTCAATAAATTCCGTTGGTGTTAATAAAGACACTTGGAGATTTCGTACAGGATGAGCTATTGATGGTTCCACAAGAAAATCTTTGAAAATATCTTGGCACAATTTATGGAGTTCTGGTGACGTATTTGGATCTTCTAGAATGCGTTGGCAGGTGCATTCCAGCAACGTTTGAAGTTCACTCTAAAAATAACAATTGACGTTTTGAAACAATGATTAAACAACTAGTTTATAACAATACACAGAATCGCTTACAACTTGTGAGTAATTAGCATCATTTGATAAAATCCATAAAATTTGTTTAATAATATCTCGCCAACTCAAAATCGAAGCAAAGGGTACATCGTCATTTTCATTTATATTTTGAGGCATCCGTGTCATAGTGTGATCATTTTTCAATTGTACTCTTTGCATCCAAGAACAAATGATGGACAACAAATCCGAGAAGAAAGTACAATTGCTTTGAAACAATGCTGGTGCATAAGGCGCTGCGGAGATAAGAAACTCATAAATCCAACCCCAAAACCAGGATAAATGCTTTGTATTTTCTTCAGCCAGTTGTTCCGTCCAAAACGTCATCAGAGCAGGAAGAAATCTAATCAATTCAATTGAGAAATCTAAAATTAATTTAGCATAATAATAATAATACCATCATTCATATTTAAATTCATTTCATTCGCATAACTTTAAATAGTCGAGATATAATATAATAATTATCTCAATCGGCAGCTATTCATCTCGAAACACAGGAACATTGGAATTTTTTTACTATGGATTCTGAATTTTGGGAATTTAAAACTAAAATGGAATCTTGCAAATTTTTTTTGTTACTAAATTCCAATAACACTAATACAAAATTAAATTACTAATACTAATCATCAAAACTTCACTACATCAAATTGGCAATTTGAAATTGTGAATCAAAATTCTTTGCGACATAATGGATCTATTAGAAAAATCACAAAGAGTCTACAACATAAGTAGTAGGACAACTTTCGTCAGGGATTTAGCTCACCCACGGACACTTGCAACGTCGTCCCTACCAAGGAATTCGTCATCTGTACAAATACGCCCAAAAACAACAGCTTGCACTTCTTTGTCAACACCGAATGTTATTCAAAACAACTGTAATATAACCCATTCAATAACCACTACAGATGTATACAACAGAAATAGCAATCAGTTGAACAAAAAAAATGGATCCTCAACAACAGTGCGACTTACTATAGCAGAAGAACCAGGATCAGAAAGTAATGCAAACATAAGTCATTGTCCGAATCCTTTGAGAGACGCAAAAGTAAATCAGGGTAGTAGCAGTACATTTTCCACAAAGTCCCCAATGCACAAAATGATGACCAAGATAGGATCAACATCCAATACCTTCGTTTTACGTCCAAAGGTATTTCCGTGTACATCAACAACTGCAAGTTTACAAGAAACAAAAGACCAACCAGAGGAAATAGCGGAGTGTCCAATCGATTCAAGCACACTGCATGAAGTAGCTAAATATTCGCAACCAAAAATGTCTATATTACGTCCAAAGGGTACCGCAAACAATCAAATCCCCAACCTCAAAAACCTTCGGAAATCCCCTTACGCACCCACGGCCGTTCCTATTAAACATCCCATAATAAAAACCAGTGGTAATTGTAATTGTATTGGCAAAGGCGGACAAATTATAGGATGTCCTCGTCCGAAAACACCAGTCCCAATGAAAGCAATCGGCAAAAAAATCTCCGAGTCAAATTATTTCATAGAACGGAAATCTACAACACTTAAACGTAAATCTAAAAAAATGTCAGGTTCAGCAGGAGTATTATCTAGCAGGCGTCAACCCCTTGCAAAATGCAACAGTGAAGTAAAGACTACTGAGGAAGTCTTGAAAAAGAAAAAACTTTTGAAAGAATATCATGATGAATTTAAGTCCAAACAAGACATTGACAGAGAAGCAGAAAATTTGCAGAAAATCCGTTACGAAACGCTTTTAACATTTTCAATGGGAGACTGGGACAATAAGCTGAAGAGATTAAAAAATCTCTGGTCCATCAAAAGAACAGAATGTTGTGGAGATGATTTGTCAGACATGAAAGCCTTTTTTAACTTCCATGGAATGGATAACGCCGTTATGTATCTGGCATTAGAAAATAACACTAATGTAAAAGGAAATATTTGCATTGATAACAATAAGTCATTGTCGTTATTATTTGCCCTCTGTTTAATTTATACTTTACCTATTTTCAGTGGCGAAACATTGGAAGCATTTATGAAAGTCATGCAGTTAGTGGATTAGACAATGTGATTAATGATTTAATTACAACAGATCAGTATGGGAAAGTCAGGCGAAGGTTCTGGGGTCGAACATTTGCATTTAGGGCTCTTAATAGACAGTGGTTGAGCTATAATGTGAATATTCTTCGTGGTCGAAGAGTGACGGAACAAAATATTTTAGATTTTGAAATGCATTTAGAACGATATCGTTTCTTTGGAGGACATTGTCGTACTATGTCAGATACACTTTTGTATTTCACTTTATACCCTTATTTTGTAAGCATAACATTTTAATTTTTTTTAAATCTTTACAATGCATTGAATGAATGATTAGGCATACCTTTTTTACTAGAAACAATGCGACACTCTTCAAAAAGAACGACATTATAACTTATCAAGATGGTTTCGATTAATGCAGACTGATGAACAACTTGTAGGCCCGGATGAAATAATTCATATAAGTCATACAAGCCAATTTCATCCAGATTATCCCTATTGGGGACAGCCCACTAATGAATTCGATGTCCCTTTGAGGAAGAGAAAAAACTGAACCGATGATTTCGAATATTATCCATGTAAAAATTAATCCGCAAGCTTCCAAATTTACTATACATATAAATACCTGTCATTCTCAAACAAAAATGTAAATAAAAAGATACGGATACAACTAAATCTTACCGGAAGTGATGATTTATATAATTAATTGTTGTTACCTGTCATTCCTATACAAAATTGAACATTTTTTCTATGCATAATAAGCAAGACAATTTTAGTGGTAAACATTAATCGCAAAATATCGTTTAAAATATACTTTCTAATTGTTGTTAGGATGAGAAATAAACCAATTATTAATTTGTAAATAGTGTTTACTTTTACTTACTTTGTACCTGGAGAATCTGATGAAAATGATCCACTTGTTGTGAGGCTTGAAACAAAATGTGAATGAATTGAGCAATGACATCTTAGCAAATTTAAAATTGACTGCTTTATCCTTGAATCAGACTCTTTTTGTGCCAGATCCAACAAAAGATTAAATATAGAAGGTTGCATTGCCCAAAGTGAAAGAATGGATCCACTTCTGTTCACCGCTGTAGGACACGTAAATAAACTTATTAATTATGGAAACTGACCAAGGTTAATCACAAAAGCATAATTATAAATAGCACATCATAAATTAACTAACCAATGTCCGAAAGTCCTGCAAGAATGAAAAGAACAGAATGATTCTGTAGTTTGCTCAGATGCCATTGGTAGACTTTTTGAAGTAACGACACACTCCTAGTTCGAAAAAGTGCATGTACGATTAAAATCTTCTCTCGTGATTCATCCATAGTATCCACAAATTCCATCAAAGAGTCGGTAAGCTCAAGTGTATCCTCCGAAACTTGAGTTACTGAAACAGCCCCTTCAATATAAACGCAAACGCCCTCCCATACTTTTAGAAAGACATCATGACTCCAGCTACTCCATTCATTATCTTTTCGGAAACACTCCAGTTCAGTCTAAACAGGTTTAAAATTATCTTTTTTTGCAACTGAAAATCTTTTTTTAACAATTCCATCTCGGCAGGAAAATCAATTTTTATCGAAGACCTTTAAGCTACTAAAAGAACTAATCCATTTATTTATACCTTAATAAAAGTTCTTGTGAATGGTCCATCTACCCCTGGGGATAAACTGATTGCTTCATTAACAACTTCCAAGAGGCTCATCATATGAATTCTGACCAAGGATGTTGATGGGATTATACCATTCAGAATTTTTAAAGCAGATCCCACCATCCGTTCAGTGCTTTCGTTTACAAAACTTTTCTCAGGAAAACACTCCGTGCGAAGCATAATTACATATGCCCTGGAAATAAAAAAACGTCTCAGATTTTTATTTTTTTTCGACTAGTAGGGTAAGAAGAATAATAAAATCTACAAATACAAACTATACCGTTTGGTAAAATTTACACAAATCGGTTGCACTAAATCTAAATAGCCAATAAGTTTTCAAGGATATTACGAAAATTAACAAACTTTGCAAGGAGAAACAATCTTTTGATGGCAGATGCGGGGTTCGGTACAGTGATTCCATCAAGAGCAGCTTCCATGTCTTCAAGAATTTGATTCAAGAGTGTTTTTGGAAAATATGGATCTTCTTGAAAATAAGGACGGAGAAGCATTAATAAATCACCACAAAACTCTGTATGATCTTCTTTTAACTGTTCATCAACCATCCAACCAATTACAACGTCCACAAAATCCTAGAAGTGTATAAATTAAAAGTAGATTTTATTCCTACATTTCCAACTACTTCTTTCTTGACAAAGAATAAGAATTTACAGGAAAACTAGAATTATTTAAATCCTGCATTCTATCCAGGCATAAGACAAACAGGGCTGAAAGGATTTTAAAGGAATGGCCAACATCAACCTTCTCCACCGATTTGTATAACACCTGATGCAGTGAATGTAACTCATCAATATCCATTTTTGTCATCGTCTGCAGTTGTAATTTTATTTTAAGTTAATATGAATTTTGAATAATAACGGTTTCGGTTTCTTATTAAATATAATAACTATACCAAAATTAAGACATCATGAATTGCATACAATGTTGAATGACGACTTGAATGACCTTTTTTAAGAATGAGATCAACCAGCCACCAACCGAC
>JAQFZB010000769.1:0-10849 GCA_034695165.1 Desoria trispinata | reverse complement strand
GACTTTATTTGGTTACAGAAATCCATTTGCACCTTCTCAGCGCACACAAAATGAGCTGTTTGTAGTTTATCCAAGTCTAAATCAACTATAGAACATTTGTAATTCATCTCTGTGTCGTAGTTTTTGGCAAATGTAGATATATACTCTTCGTTTTCTTTGTTGATTTGAGAAACACTCTGCTGCATTGTCTGGATAATATGCTGAAGATTTTCCTTAAGCTTGAATTCAAAATCCTTCTGCTGCTTCTCCTTCTCTCTTGCGGCAACATTGGGGTAGTGGAGGGCTTTAATCTCCTCCTTGTGGAGTGAAAGCTGCCGTTCATGTTCCTGAGTAAGGACATCTAATTCCCTTACTGCCTTCGTCTTAATCAAATCATTGAGGTAAAAATTGTAACAATCAATCCTGCGACAAATCTCGTTCTCGAATTCCAACATTTCGTTTTCTTTTTTAAACTCATGTTCTTCCCTCCTTTTCTTTAATTCCTGCTTTACAAATGCATCAATCTTTGATTTGAATTTTGATCGTAGTTCTTCATCTTCGGTCCATGACATGTGCTGTTTTATATTTAATGCAACTTTCAGAAGTTTAGTGCAAATTGGTTTAAAGTTCTTCTCAAAATGGAACTCTGGAATAGACATTTCTTTGCCTAGGGAAGCTACAAAGTTTGACGTTACATTTTGCACAGTTTCCTCCAAATGAACTTCATCTTCTTGACGTCGATATTGCACTTGTTCTTCGGTGGTCATCAAATACTGATCCATGATAGATTCAGCTTTTGATATGAAATGTTTTGCGCCCTCTGGATTATTTGTATGTAAAGATTGAAGCTGCATTAGTTGGATAGATTTCTGAAATTGATGCTCTCGTTTAAGGTCAACTTTGGGGGTATTTGCGATAGTTTGTCCAAATTTGATTCGGAATTCATTGGTAACTTGGAGAACAAGTGCTTCTGATTCTTGATCTAAACGGTTGCTGTTTTCCTCGCATTCCATTGCCAACAGTTGAACATAAGATGAAATGGACTCTGTCAACGTTTCTATCATTTTGGCTTGAAGGAGTTCGTTAGAGGACTTGAGTTGTGAATGGACTTTTCTCAAAACTGCTTCTTGTGATCGCCTGTGGACGTCTTCCAATTGCTGCATTGTAAAATGACCTCTCATCCCACTCTTTGAAACTTCCATTAGATTTTTGTAATCTTCAAACAGAGATGAACAGATCTCTTCGTATTTTTTCTCTTCTACCGAAAGTTTTTCATCGTTCTGCGCCTTCAAAACTTGCGTGATTTCGTTTGTTTGTTTATTAAAGGCATCCGCGAGATCTGTAAAG
Organism: Desoria trispinata; assembly: GCA_034695165.1. Classification (NCBI taxonomy): domain Eukaryota; kingdom Metazoa; phylum Arthropoda; class Collembola; order Entomobryomorpha; family Isotomidae; genus Desoria; species Desoria trispinata. The sequence continues at coordinate 9,523 of JAQFZB010000769.1, read as the reverse complement.
AATTCTTCATCTTGGGGGCCACAAATCTGAACCAGTTGATGTTGTACTTGACTCTTGGATTCTGCGACCAGTTGGTCAAATTGTGCTTTGAAGAGAGGCACCGTACCAATTTCCCGAGCCAGTAAACACTTATAGTCTTCAATGGTTTTTTGAAGACAACTATTCTTGAAAGTTGTTCTTTGCTCTAGGAACTTCTGTTCTGCCCTAGTGTAGAGCCCAATCAATCCATTACACAGCATATCTTTGTATTTTGAGACCAACACTTCTGACTTAACACTACTGGATTGCTTGTTGTAGGACTGTTGACAGGATACATACATCTGGTCAAATTCTGTCTTGAATTTTGTCAAAGAAACGAGTACATCAGAATTACCACAAGAGTTTAGAAATTCAGTAACCTTTTCCATTTCTGAATCTATAAAAGAGCTGAGTTTAGCTTCCCTTGTCACCTCGAGTAGAGTTTTTGGTTTTGGTAGTTTGGTTGCATTGAAGACTTCAACGTATTTCTCAAAATATACAAGTAGTTCGTGGTATCTTACTTCTTGATTATTTATGGTTTTGCCTTTCTTGTCATCCATGCATAGTAAGTCGTCGGTAAAGGACTTGATTTCTTGAATAAATTCAGTTTCCAGAATCTTTAATTCCCCTTTGTAGTCATTAAATTTGACAGGTTCTCCGGGATGAGGGAGCAGACAGCAATCCACTTCTTCGAAACAAGTGTTGATCGTTTGTCTCACCTTCTTAAGCTCTTCAGCCATATCATTATCAACAGCTAGTCTTCGACGAAGGAATTCTTTCCCACCATTTGATCCATACGGAAGGGCTTGAGGCATGTTCCAATCTCGGATTAGAAAGAGAAGCTTCTCAAACGGATAATTAAGATTTTCATCTTCTTGAAGTGAAAGCATTCCAAACTCAACAAAAGAATTGAAGACGCTAAGTGTATCTTCCTGGATGTTTTGTGTGACGTTATATATAGTGCAGGATGATGTTAGCAATGACAGGCCAACGATCATGGACCATTCACGAACTGTGGTAAATTGATCAAATACACCTTGAGTATCCATGATAACAATGGCAATTTCATAACCGTCAGCTCGTTGCAGAATGAAAGGTTTAGACCACATCCAAAATCCAACAGTTTTCCTATCCATTCCATTTTGAAATTCAAATCCATCCAGTTTGTTAATCCTAAGCATCTCGTCCCAGGCATTGGTGAAGTTTCCCTTCTCATACTGTTGTAGAACATTAAGAATTATTGACAATAAGAAGGACTTCCCTTGACGACTGGCACCAGCAATCGAGATCAAGTAAATGGGGCGATCAGCGGCTTGTTTTAGAATGCTTTTCAGCTCTTTATCCTTTAAGACAAAACGAGAGTCGCGTTTGGGAACTTGTCGCAGATCAATTATTTGTAGAGGGAATCCCAGTCCGGATTCTGGAACTGTTGTATTAAGTGGAGGCATGGTAATTCTGAAGGATTAAATAAATAAGACGTTTGCCACGTAAATATAAATTTTTAGTAATCAAAAAAGTTGAATTTTTACCCATTGTTATATGAGGTATATTAATCAGAATTTATTATTGTAAGAATTAAAAAATTAGTCAATTCAATTCAATATTATTACCAATTATTACTATCAAAATGATCCGATTCTTACAATTACAAATTCGAATTAGAAGCTTATTAGACTTAGAAGTTGCTTACGTCTTGGGAGACTATAGATGTAAATTTTCGAAATTTTTGCGGTCCTTAACGATATGGAAATATCTCATTTATTTATTTATTTTCAGTACAGAAGGTTTCTATGTAGACGTCAAATATATATAAGAGTAAAAGAATTTATATAAAATAATTGAATAATTAATATATATTATAATTTTCATGGCTAACCTTTAATTTGAGGTAGCATTTCTAGGTTTTAAACCATTGTTTTATGGGAAGCCTTTTATAAATCGTCTCTTGTCTCCAGACATTGATGGAATGGTCAAATGATCAGGAAAGCGTCCAAATTTATCCAATATAATAACGGTAAAATGGAACAACATGTTTATATGCCGTTCACCTCGACAATGTTTATACGTCAAACAACAAACGTTTTCCCAATTTTAAATATGTTTGCATTTCCTTGATGTTAAGCGTTACTGTTAATAAGCGGATTTCAGAAATGTAAATATAATGAAACAACCAACATAAATAAACGGCACTTCAACTTTTGATAGATAAACAATAAACAAACATATGATGTGTAAAGGAATAAAATAAGTATCACGTTGTTCACAAAAGTTCATCACATGTAAAGAATGTAAAAATAAAATAATAATAAAATCAATTATTAAGCGGTGAAACTATTTTATAAGATTGTCTTAACTGTTTGTTTGTTCTCTAACTATCTTGTTAGCTTCATAACCCTTTCGCAAGGCACAAGGCAATATTTTTCCAAATTACTGTACGGTAGCAACGGTTAAAATTGTCGATAAGGTGACATTGTCCCACGGTGAAAAACTAAAAGTAGTTTTTCAGTTTCCTGGCAAAGGAAGTTTCCAAAAATGTCACCCACCATAGGAGCACATTTTGCAATGTTATAATCGTTGAGTTATTAAGCGAAGGTTTTTAAATAAATATATGTTGGATTTTAATGGAAAATTGAATGAAAGTTTAAATGCTATTCAATGAATGAAAAATTTATTTATAAATCTGAGTTTTAAATTTTAAATCTGATTTTTAGCCCAACGGATGGATTTATGTGATTGTCAATCTAGTCTGTCTGTCGTTCCTCTATAGACTCGATAACTAAGAACGAAACAACTCATCATAAAATTTTTCATGCTTATTCAAAATGAATTGTTGGATGAAGATGAGCAAAATAGTAGTCGGTTCGTCACCCAAATAATAAATAATGGCTAAAATGATCTTTTTGCACCTCTATTAAGTTCCTTATGACGCCTTAAATGTAATCGGAAATCGTAATTCTCATACAAAAATTGATTAGAACTGACACTTGACTCGATTTTGACATTTCTTTTATCCCTTATTACCCCTTGACATACAGGGTCCAAGTACAATCCGTCCTTCTCATATTCTATAAAGATCATGTACAAAGTTTAATGAAGTTGCGTTTTAAAACTATAGCTTCAACGGTCATGACAATATTATAAATGAGTTTAGTTTATAAATAAACCTTCTTATTGCCTATTTTTGAAATCCAGATCCAATTACTACATAGATTATTTTGATGGGCTGAAAATTTGTGTGGGAATGAAAAATCCCGGACCACGGGTATAATTTAATTTCTTTTGGAATTAAAAAGTCCCAAACCATGGGGACGCTTAGAAAATTCCAAAATTAGAAAGTTCCCTCGCCACGCGAGCCACAATTTTTCATGTGGGTACAAATATGCCCACCCCATGTGAACATACTTCGAAAATTCTGGGATCGAAAGATCCATTGCCATGCGAAAGGGTTGAATTATGAAACAAATATTTTTGAAGTAAACAGGAAACGTCAAAACTCCACGAGATTAAATAAACAATATCAATGCATTTGTCATGTAAACATTGGGTATACTTGTTTGCATTTGAACAGTTAAAATTGTTTTTGTGATTTTGTCACAAATGCGGAACTGTATTAGAAATAGGACGTATATGTGGATTTGTCTTTTTTTTACAAATAATAATAAACGTTATTACCAAATGTTAAATATAGGTTGATTTGTCTGAAGCCTAGTCATTGAACGTGGTAAGTTAAACATACATCTTATCTTTAAGCGTGTGCTATGTTATAAAGTAACCTCTTTCGTAACCTACGTTTACAGTCCAACTTGATTCCATTTCATGTTAAACTCTTTTTGCAACCTGGATGAAGGTACATTGAATCATATTAAATTCAGTCATTGTAAGAATTAAAACTTAAACAATATGATTTCGAATTAAATCTGCTTAAAAATTAGATTCGAAAATCATGTCGGAACAGCCGTTTCTTGAAATTGCTCGGATCGAAAACAATCGCATGACCATCAGAAATGGTGTTCTAGAAGACATTTTTGATCCATTGTCAGATAATTATGTTGCAATTCACCTCGCAACAGGAAGCAACAGCAAATCTAAAAGAAGTGTTCTTACTGGTCAACTTGCTGACGCTTGCAGAGGTCATCAACCCAACTTCATGGGTGAAGGTGACCTAAGGAATCTGTTTGAAAATGAAAGGAGAAATTCAGTTGGTGTCAAACAATTGGTTATATACAAGAATCCACTTATAACGTTATCCAGGGATGGAAAGAAGAGTGAAATATTCAACTTTTTCCTGGATATCTGGAATGTTGACAGTGGGTCTGATGAATTTATAGTCTTGTCTGGAATAGGGGCACTTTTAGCGACGTCAATTGTAGTTGTTAGCGAAGATGAAATTTCTGTAAGTGTTTTTGACCTTTTTCTTTTCCGTCAACATTTTTTTATTTTTTATATGTCGACGTTTTCTATATTTAACTAAATAAATTAATTCGAATATATCATTTTTCAGGTTCGTGATTTTCAATTTCTAAAGAACATTTTATCCGTCTCACTTAAAGCTTACAACCGTCCTCTTCAATATCAACAAGTGTCATATTTAGGAAAATATGACATCACTCCAGGCTCGTCCATCAAAACAGGGCTACATGCGACACTCATTCATGATCTACAATCCAAGTTATCAAACAATGATAACGAAATTGTTTCCAACTTGTCCAAAGAAAATCAGTTGTTTGCTATTCCAAAAACAACTGACATAACGGCACCCAGATCTTCACAATTGATGAACAAATTCTACAGAATGATCCTAGACTCAAATCCTGTTAAAGCGATTGATGGCCAACATGTTTTTGGAGACGAGATCTCAAGTCTGCTTAAGAAAACGCTCCCCAGTCTAGATGAATTGATGCGGTTCTCGGGAATGAATTTTGAAGATTTTCTTGATGAATTCAAAAAGCCAATTTTTGCAAAACAGAAAAAGGAAGAATCTTCAACTGAAGAGAGTGGATTAGAATCCGAAAATGAAGACTTGAATCCAAAACCACACTCTAATGTTGAAGAGGAACAAACTACTTCCATGCCATCAATTAATCTTCCCTGGAGAACGATATCACTCCAAACGGAGATTAAGCAAGAGGGATTATTAACCTTTGACAAATTTTTAATGAAAACACTTCCTTCAACTCCGAAGTCAGAAGAAACAACGGTTGACGAAGAGTCACCAAAAACAAAGCCAGAGATAGACCCAATTCAACGAATCTTTGCCAAAGCTAACAGATACACGGATGATATGCGTAATGAAGGACTTAAAAAGGAATCAAGAAACTTGGAGAAAGATGAGCCATCGAATAATGATTATCAGCAGGAAAGAACGCAATCTTTTGATTCTGATATTTCGGACCGTAATGAAGAGTTATTGATGAAATATCAAATTCAGCTGACGAATGCGATAAAGGATCAGTTCCTTAAATCCACCGTTAGTTCAAAAACATCCTTGACAAAACTGTTCAAGAATGCTTTAAGCTTTAGCAGTAACCAAACCCAGAAATTAAAGATTGAATCCAAAGAACAGGTTGACGACAATGTTATGCACTATTTCAATATGCTATTTGAAGCAGTCAGGAAATATCAACAGTTCATGATTTCAAAACTAGATGCAATTTTATATTTTCAAACCGATGCAGAATTCAACATATTCTCTCAACAAATCAAGACGGTAGTTGTCGAGGAAACTGAATTAGTAGATGACCTTAAAACAACACTAAGCGTTAAACTTCATGCTGTGGAAAAGGGATTCCTTAGTTTCAATCAAGAGTCCCGAAAGTACGAAGAATTCGCGTTAGAAATAGTAGAGAAGCTGATTGAGAAGGAGTTTAGAAAATCATTAGGGGACAATCAAAATCAGTTAATTGCCGACCAATATCTAAATTTTGCTGTGGGTTCATTGAAATCAATTTATGCGGAAAGGCTTCCCATTGGATTCCAGGAAATGGTAGACAGATTAACCCTACAACTGCTTAAGATCCAGACTGACAATTATCAATGTGACAAAAAGAGGGTCATAACAAAATCTACAGAGGTAGCTTTTGTAGCAAAATAAATTAGACAAATACATTGTTGATTAATGAATTCATGTTTCATTAGGAACTTGAGCCCATTGAAAAAGAGCGGACGCCAGCAGCTAATTTCCTATCCAATATCAATAAAGGTTACATATGGCATTCCCATTTGAACATGCGTTCGGTTTGGCTCTCTTGATGATGATATTAAATGATTTCCTCAATTTTAATTTCTAGATTTAAACTCAATGACATCCAAATGCAGTGGTATTTGTAAACCAATTGTGACAAAAATCCCCGTGCCAACGTCAGGACCGATACCTGCTCCCAGAAATAAATCCAATGTTGAGAAAATTAGAGCACAAACAGCAATTCCTGTTCCTAAACCTCGTGCAGGTTCAACGAAAAATAGCAACACGGCTACCCCAGTCGCGGTAATTTTTGGTTACCATAAGATCGAGATTTTCATACAAGAGAAAGACGCTCATAGGAGAATATACGTGGAAAAGAACCAAATGCTCATCAAGTCTTCTGAAATTATTATTGGTGATTTCCATGGACTACAAAAAGATGGCGATGCACTGTGCTTCAAAAACATTGTGGATCATTTATTAGGAGCAGCTTTTTCCCAACTTCAGTCTGCAGAAAAAATCATTGAGCTATTTGCCGTCATTTTTTCCAAATTGTATACCATCACAAAACTAAACGTTGGTTCTGAAAACTTTGATATGTCCATCATTGTTCCCAGTTTTGATTGCGGGCATTTCATAGAATTAGTTTCAACTGCTATTGCAGTGACAGAACTTAAGATCCAATTGTTTGATACATCTGCGTGTATAGTGGCATCAGGAAACCATGAGAATCGGACAATAAACGTTATATGTGGGGATGAGGAACGGAAGTATTGTTGCATGACGACTTACTCGGTCTATAATTCTAAGATTGTTCATGTAGCAAGCCATCAGGCTTGGAATGGTTTCTTTTCAAAGGTATATCAGGGGTCGAGCTGCTATTCAGGCGTAATTTATAAAATTAGGGATATTGAAAACAGTTTGGTTCTTGTGCATACAAATAAGGAAAGAAGTCAAGAAGTTGTTGAACTAGTAAAGAAGAAAAATAAGACTTTTTTCGTTGCTGCAGCCGGTGAAGAAACGATTGTGGTAGGAGCCCTAAATCTTACAAAAGGTTTCTCAAAATCCACGATTTATGATAGTTGTTCGCTTATTAACTTGGCAACCAAAATGAAGAAAACTGATTGCAAACATGAAATTATCTTTGGATTTATGGCGCAACTGAAGGATCAACAGATTGTTGACATGCGAAAGAAAGTTCGTAGTATAGTTCAAACGGACATAATAACATTGGAAGCTGCAAAGGATCGGGCGATACAGAGTATGCAAGTTAGAGTACCATTTAATGGGAACAACAATTTGTATCAAAAGAAACTCGAGGAAATTGAAGCATGTGTTTCTTCCAATGAAGTTCTTAAATTGGAATTTTGAGATTCGTAAAAATCATTTTTAACCTATAAACCATATACAATTCTGTAATTTCGGAAAATAAATTTTTTAATACAAACTAATTAAAGTTCTTGACCTGTTCTGGCTAAATATATAATTATATTTGCAAGTGTTCAAGACGATAACTTACGCAATTATCGAAAAAACATGCTATAAATTAAACAAATATAATATAACTTGATCAATATGAATTAGACCTTCTTTATGTTAAATTGTACATCATTATGTTAACATTCATTAATAAAATAATACAAAATGTACAAACTGTAATCATTCGTAGAAATTATTCAAAAATATTTTTTATTATATCACCATTTGCCAGTTTTTACACCCTTGGGAACCATGGGGAATCCCCAAAAATGGGGGGGGGGGGTTTAAGGGTCTATTTCTCACGATCACCAAGGTTGGAAGGGGGTTTGGTTTGTATCCCTTATTTTTGGTGGTACACATCCCTTATATGCTTCGCATAAAAATTGTCATGTAGTAAAAATCCAGGAGAAAGTGAAAAGTGGTGGTGGAGGTATTGCTGCGCTACCGTCACAAGTTAAGGTATTCTAAAATCACGATTTTTAATTTTTGGCAAACAGCAGCTACCGTCAGAACGGTCATACAAAGAAATAAAAATACCGTTGGAAAGCCCAATCCATGGTGCAAGGCATCATCTATCTCTCAAGGATGTGCAATAAGTGCTTCTATTAGTACAACCTATTCAATTTCAATATCAAATTTCTGGTAACATTCAGCTGTAAATTTAAATTACCATTTTTATAGCACATCATTGACAGACGCATGAAGTTATGTACCATTAAAAGGGCTTTATAACGGTATTTTTGATTTATTTGTATGACCTTTTTGACTGTAGCTGCTTTTTGCCAAAAATTAAAAAACGTGAAAAATTTTTGTTTAGGTTTCCACGTAAAATTTACTGGAAAGTTAAAATCCAATTTTAATGATAGTAGGACTTTACACCTTGAAAATACGTCGCTCAACACAGTTTTGTGATTTAAATTACCACTCCTAAAAATCAACGTTTTAATGGCTCAAAGTTTTAAAAATCTTATTTGATATTCATAAAATCAGCATGAAATTCTTAGCAATTCCATATGTAATGAAATGCAATTCACAAAAAAACATACCTAAAAATGTATTATTTTTAATGATTCTACGGAATTTTAATGAAAAATTTTTTTGAAACCCCCGCCCCTTCCCAAAGGTGTAAAAACTGGAAAAGTACCTCTTGGTGACATAATATCCATATAACTTACATTTAATTGGAAGTTAAAATTTCCCGATTTATAAATAACTTGGGTCATTGCTTTGGGATATGTCAGATTGTTTAAACAATGATGATTCATCACAGGTGCATCAATTGAAAGCATTTTTATTAAATAAACATAAAAGGCAACGTTCGAAATTTAATTCATATTCCCCTTCCTTATTTGTTTTAATAAAACAGGCATTCTGCAAAATTTTAGCATCATTTGTTGGTAAATAAATACAAACAATAAACAAACCGTGGAAAAAATAATAAAAAGATAAACACTTTTGCTTGCTTGTTCATCATCTAAATTAAATAAACTCTGTGTGGAGTTCATCACCCATCCTCCTCCTCAGCTTTACTTTCAAATAATATGAGTGAAAAACGTAAACTGATTTAGTTGTTTATCAGCTTTTATCCCATTCTCATTAAATCATCCGAAAATTGTTGTACTTTACTGGCAAAAACGTCAAATTCTGCATCTACGTAATCGTAAGTTTTTTAATAAATTACAAGCTTCTCATAAAATGAACTGATAAATTTGGGTGGTTTTTGTGTTCAATAGCTATTTACTTCTTACAATAAAAATTGTTTATATTACTTTACAGTATATGTCATATCAAAATGCCTGACCTTGAATTTCCCAACCATTTGCCTTCCTTTGTTCCTATTATTGA
>JAQFZB010000768.1:0-10854 GCA_034695165.1 Desoria trispinata | reverse complement strand
TAATTGTTTTGTTTTTGAAAAACTAACAAAGCCTTAAAAATTCATTATAAAATTTTGACGAGGTTTTTCTGTTGTCCAGTACATTCGTTATATTTTTTATTTAATCAAGTGAAATTCATCTTACAAAATGATGCATTTATATATATATATCACTTATTACTTTCAAGAAATACACATGTCGAGCTATTTCACATCTTAGGAAATACAACACTTCAATCTACACTGTTTTGTGTACAGTCAAAGATGAACCCGTGGTACTTTTAGAGTGTGAGCACGATATTTTATGTGATATAAGAAATTAATGATTTATAATAGGTAGTAATAATTACCAAAATGTTTACAACAACACTGAAGTTGCAAAACCGTTATGTCAATAATACATTCTAAATCTGGAAACTGTCACTGTGTATATTGTTATACTATTAATTAAAATCTGATTTTCCTTACAGATTATATTAACTAAAATAAATGAATTGTCACATCTAGTAAACACTTAAATAAATTGGTGTTTTGAAAAATATGACTATTTTTGCATATAAGCTGCAGTAGTTAATCATCAGATCTACGATAGTCCCTTGAATCATGTTCATCTTTGATCTCAATTGAAAGTTCATCATCTCCTCGGTCCGGTGAATTCTAAATCAATTTAAATAGGTACATGTCAAAACAATAACAATACCAATAAAATTTTATTAGGTAATATTATAAACCCACTGGTTCATCTTTAACGGCATTTGAATTTCTTCTGCCAGTTCCAATTGCAGTGACTTCCCCACGATAATCGTCGTAGTTCTTCTCATACTCATGTTTCAACATCATTGCCTTCTTCTCTCCTAAAACGATGCTTAACAACATTGGTGGCAAACAAGACCGCTGAAAGATGTAATTTTATTTTATTATCAGGGTCATGTGCTGTGCTTTCAAAGCTATCATAAAATATTGAATTACCTGCTGCTCAGATAATGACAAAAGATGAGAGGCAATTGGATCTCTTAGGTCAGACGCTTCACTTAAGGCTTGTTGTAATTGAGCTGGTGGAAGCTGCAGTAGGATTGGAATACTTTTTGGGATTGTCCGTTGGCAACATTTAACAAATCCCTCCCAAACCTTAGGTTGTGTCCAAATCTAAGTAAAAAAAATAATCATTTAAAAAATTTCATTACCATCAATATGTACTTTAATAATGAGAAACCTTACTTGTTTGTGCACTAATCTTCCCAATATATTCATAATAAACCCAGATAATTTTGGATGAAGTGCCAAAGTTTGAATAACCGTTCTCATAAGTAAAGTTGGTAATGGCGTTTGTTCCAAAAGTTGATTAATAACTACTGCCAAAATTTCAGCTGAATAAACGTCAGATTCGTTAAAACACATGGATGTCGCTAAATAATTCAAGAAGAATGGTTAAATTTATTGATCTGTTGATTTTAAGATTATATATTTGCCTTTACCTTTAATAATTGTTTTCACGTCACATTTAGAACTTTCAATATTATGTAAAGCTACCATGAGATCAACCGGAGTAATGGGACTCGCATGTTGAGTTTTAGAGTCAGTATGAATTCCCAATAATCTGTTAAATACCTAAATACGAGAATTAGCAATTAGATATTGTTAAATAATAAACTTATATATATATATACAATTTAGACATTTAGGAAATCCCTAACTCACCTCTTTTACAACATTTGGATTTAACTTTAGTAATTTTGGAAGAGCTTGAATAATTTCAGTCTTAGTTAGGCCATTAAGTACAGGAATAAGGAAACGAACATCAGAAACTCTTTTTGAGTACAGATTTCTTACTCGAGACACCAATTCTTTACTTGGTAATGCTACATGGTAAATTACATACAATTTCATTAAAATTGGTACCGAACATAATTCAAGTTATAGATCCTGTACAGGAAATCAGAAAGAGTACTTACATTTATCAGTTAACAAATGAATAATCCTTGTGATTAATGTCTCTGCTCCTTTCGGGAAGGTATCTAATAGCTTCATTAATTCAGGTGGATCAATTCCCATCTTCCTTATTGGTTGTTCAATATATCGTAAAATGCTACGTTTTACATCGCTTGTTGTTTCCACATATACTTTTGCCAACCTGAAGAATGAATTAAAAACAACACTATTACATCTGCAAAAATTGATGCATGATACAAATATCGGTAATTTCTTACTCATGAACGAGAGAATTTTTTATCGTCAATAATTGAAGGTAAAGAGTAAGACATGATTTCACAAGTTCATCTGTCCACGTCTTTGAAACTTCATTTCTTCCTTGGACTTCCGTGAAAAAGATATCCGGAGGAGAAGGAAGCCTTAACGAGTTTAGATAAGTGCGTACAGCATGGTCATCTACAATGCTATGCATATTATCAACTGAGTTGTACAGTGTCAATACACAGGACACCGCATGACTACGAACCTAAGAGATTTAGAAGTAATTAAATCATGATATTAATATATAAAACAACGGTACAATTTATATGTTTGGAACCAACATCCTCAACTGCATGAGAGCAGAATTCTAACAGAGTACTCAGATAATACAGTTTCCGGGGTCGTTTGATAGCTAAATCCATAAGAAGTGTCATTCCATTTGAAGCATGAATTGTTTGTGCACAGAAAATCTTGAGAAGTTCTAGTCCTTTATCAGGAATCGATGGTGGTTCCATGTATAATTTTCTGGCCATACTATAGGTTGTAACAATAACAAGGAGTTAGGATTGGGTACTTCATTTCAATATTAACAATGTGCGGTAAAAAAAACTGTTACTTACGATGATTTTTCTAACTCAACGTCACAACTCAATATCCCATTCATTAAATTAAAAAATGTCCATTCATATCTGCGGTAAAAGTTGGTAATGAATTAGTAAGATGTATGAAATACAAATGATAAACCTTTTATATTACCTGTCAGAAGCTGTTTCGGTGGGGTTTGAAATCGATTTCGTTAAAAAATCTTGCCCAACACAATATTCTGCAAATATCCAACTAATTCCCAAGTCCAAATAATTTCGAATGTCTCCTTGAATGAATTTCATGATGACTGTAAACAAATTATTTACGTTAAAATTACATTGCAAATGTTTGACAAAGAATTTCCATTGGCTTACAGAGTCGAACATCAAATGTTGAATTTACTGCAATGGAACAAACAAGTCTCGTCTTTACTTCATCCAATTTTTCAGAAGAATACAAGATTCTTTTAACAGCCGCCATTATTTGCCTTTGATTTTCTTCCGGTGAAAATGGCTTAATAATTTCGTTTAACTTTAGACTTTTAATTATTTTTCTCTTGGGGGCAGCATTAATTGATGGAGGAAATATCCCCATTCTGTTTTCTTTATTGTCTAAGTTTCCAGAAATCAGAGTTGGAATCTGAGTTGTGAGTGCTTCAAAATCACCCTACAAATATAAATGAAAAATATTAAATCAAATACCGTACTGCTTGTGGCCTGACCACAACCCAAAAGTTTAAAATATTCTCTTACTTGTATCCCAGCTTGTAAAGCTGCTTCAGGCCCCAACTGAAACGCAGTAATCTGAGCTGCCAATAACCTTGCGACATGGCGAATTTGACTTTCTGTTCCAGCCATTGCAATTGGAGTAAAAGAGGCCGTGAAGTGTGCTGGCATTACATCTGGAACCCTCTCCTAAAATTACGGAAGGATAAAAAAAAGACATAGATTATTAGTATTGATTCGATATATACTGAACAAACGGGACGTAAACGTGAACAAGTTTATATTTTGAACTTACCATTGAGGATAAAACCAATTCTGCGGCCATTTCTGGAGATAGCTTTTGAAAAATATCTTTTTCGCAATCATTGAGTGTATTCTCCCCTGTTAAAGGTTCATCGGATTTTTCCATATCATCGTCATCATCATAATCTTCGAGAACTTGAACTGGAAGTTTTACTTCTTCCTGTAAACGAGCTCGTTTGCGATGAATATGATCATCTTTGTCAATAATATTTCTCTGGCGCTTTCGTCTTTCTGCTCGAATTTCGTCCCAGTTTGAAATGGATTTGTGCAACTAAAACATAAAGTTATAAAGTTTTATATAATTTCTTCAAGGTAGATAACAATAACAATTCATCAAATTAAATTATTACCTCTTGGTTTGTTACACCTAGATCGGTTAACAGAGTAATTATGTTGTCGTAAAAATCCATTGCCTTCGAATGCTTTAACAATCCTATTAATTGGACTTTCATATGTTTTCGCACAGATGTAACTTGAGATCTTTCCAAGGTTGGTGGAAGAATAGCTAAACAGTAATTAAAATTAAAATACGTAAACGATAACAAAATCAGAATACAAGTAGTTAAATAGTAGTGCACTATTTCTACCATTAAGTTTCTCCATAGCTGTAACAACTCTTCCCATAAACTGCGGACGAAGCTTGGATATAATGGTAATTGATCCCATACATGTCATTAAATTAACACTGGTGGCATGCCTCGAACCGTGAAATTTCAATAATTCCTCGAATAAAATCCTTTAATTTAAATACAAAATAATTAAATAATGACTTTTTTTAAATCAAAACTCCAACCTTGCATCCTCTTCAAGCTTCCGTGGTCTGGCAACTTTGACAGTCAACGGGACATCCTTTAGTGAAAAATCACCGACGCGTTTATATTTTTCATTTTCTACATCCGTTGACGTTTGTAGCAGAATGACTGATTCAATAAACTTGACCGTATGAGTTCGAATACTGAAATCAAAACAAGACGCACAGAATGTAGTGTAAAAAAAATTTTAAAACAGCAAAAAACATAAAATACTATTATATTGGTATATATTGTATTTTACCCGTCCAAATCACTATCAATTAACTTTAGAATAAACTTTTTAAGTTCGTTGAGAGAAGACCATGCGCCTTCCATTTCTTCTGTTACACTTTTTGATTTGCAAAGCCACATTAATGTATATTTATACACCCTTGCTGAAACTTGAATAGCCTTTTTCTGAACAGATACAGATTTATCTTGCAACATCATCATCATACTAGGAAGTACTTTTGGTATTGTTTCAGGGTCCGTTTTACTAGATATAATAAAATAAAGCTCTTGAGACAATTCATAAGAATAAGATATAATTGAAGCATAAGAAGCGAATCACGTATGATTCGAAAAAATTACCAGGCACTCTCAATGAATTCTAAGATGTATTTTCTGATGTCAGAATTGTTGTCTGTTTGAAAATCCAGCATTTCATTCAGGAAATTATCCAACAATGCTGGTTGTTTATTTATGATGATTTCATTAACTTTTTTAAGACTTTCTAACTTCGTTGCTTCGGAAGATGTTACTGCAGCCTTCGTCAAAAGTTCTGCTACCTGAAATTAAATATATTTTGCGATGCAGTCAATTATCCTATACTAGTCATCCTATGATAAATATACGTCATGTTCATCTTGATAATCGTTGGTCTCGAAATCTATCCTGGCTGAAGATGGTTTATTAGAATTGGATCCCCCCAGTCCTGAACTGCTAGTCCTTCGCATACCGGAAGAACCTGATGCATTATAATCTTCTTCATCGGCCCCATATTCATTTTCCATAAAAAACTGCGCCGCTGCGCTTCTCCCATGATGATGGCTCATTTAAATTAAAAACTAGTTATAGGTCTTTAAAATAATCTGTTGTAATTAACTCCAAAATAATAAATACTATAAATATAAAACTTAATTAAATTGATCAACAAAACAGTTTCTACAAATTTGAAAAAGGTGACAGATAACTTCTTCGTGTATGTAGGTGGCGCTCAACGTCTGCATTGAAAGTACTGGCTACTTTACTTCACCCCTGACTTGTATACTTTGCTTTCACCCACAGAACTATTATTCTGTGACTTTCACCCAAAGATGAGAATGAGACGATTGCAAATTACAATCTGATATCTGCTGGGATTCAACTTTATCCCTAAACACGGACAGTCTGAAATTCTTTAGTGAAAATATTTTTCTAAAATTACAAGAAAATGGACAATGTAGATTGGAGATAGATCGAAAGGGAAAAATACATATGATAACTTTATGACTTTACTTTACTTTAATTTTACTTACTATTACTTACTAATTACTTATTTTAATAACTTTACTTACAACTTTATGATAAGAAATAAAATAAATATTTAAATATTGGTTTTATAGAAATGGTTTATTTCTGTTTTATTCTATAATATAAATTCAAGATCTACACTACTCTCTATAACTTTCATATTTATTATTGAAAATGGAATGACTTATTAAATTTTCTGATTGACCACACCCACCCCAATGAGCCGACCAATTTATATAATGAGGATATTTTTTAATTCGTTAATAATTCTGGTCTCTTCAGATTACTAAACAAATAACTACTAAATCCGAACAAAAACAAAATGTTCAAAACTATTAAACTAGTAAATCGCCTCATAAAGTCAAGTAAAGATAATTTATCAACAAAACCTTGACAAGATATAATTCCAACCAAAAACCAATATCAAAATGACAAAAGAAAAATTCAATTCGACTAGACTAAATATACGGTGCCTGGCGGAGTCAATTTTACAATATTTTTGTAGCATTAAAGAAAAATCAGATCACATTTAAAAGGAAATAGAAATCGCATTTAAAACAATAAATCTTCATCGTGATGGTCATCGAATATATTTCCTGATTCATTTTGTTCGTCGATAATTCCTTGACGTTTCTTTTCAGCTGCAATCTTCTCGGCTTTGGCTCGAATAACTTTTTTCTTATCTTGAATTTTCTTCAACCGATAAAATTCCTCACGTTCTAGCTCATCGAGTTCAGAAACAATGTAGGCTAGTGTTCTTTCAATTCGAGGAATTATAACTGTGAGAGTTTAGAAATATTTAGTTCGCTCTACATATTATACAAAAGGTAAAAGGTCAATAGTAAATCTTTTAATTGAGTCAGCTCACCATGCTCAATAGCGTTAACTCTTCGATTTGTAATTTTAATTGCTTCGTCTAAAGTTACGAAGGATGTTTGCAGTGACGCCAAATCAACTAAGACACCAATAGCTTTTTGATAATTTTTCTTCAATTTGGCCAACTGTTGTCCTCCACGAGCAAGTCCAGTGAGTTCATAAGAATCTCCTCCTTCTTGATAAGATTCAAAAACGGGAAGACTAACTCCTGCAACATTATCTTTTTTGGTTCGAACCTGTAATTTAATTATTTGGCATTGTCATTATAGTAATTCAGTACCTGCTTGTCATTTAGATTTTTAATTTAAACTCAAACACACCTTGATCTGTGCCCTGTTAACATTTTGTAGAATTTGTTGATTAAAATCCCCAGACGCAAACTTTGCTTCTGCAAGAGAAAATGCTGCTTCTTTCATAACTTCGCCCATTAAAGTTTTTGTCTAAATAAGAAACAAATTAATTGAATTATTAGCAAGTCTGTCCAAAGGTTTTATTGAATAAAATATAGTAGTACCTCAATGATCTTCCCAAGGATGAGTCGAAATCTCATTTGTAGAGCATCTGCCTTCTTTTTTAATAAACTGTGACCTGTTTGAGCCCCCTTAAGACGACTCTTCATCAACGTCTGAGCTCTGTTGGTGTTGCAAAGTAAACATAAACGGTTATAGTGATTTTAACGTAAATGAGTAACAATAACAATATAAACATAGATAATTTATAGATAATATAAAATATTTTAAATAAAGTAAAAGTAAACAAAAAATTATAACTAAAATTTACCCCCGCGATGGAAATATGGGAATTCTATCTTTTCCAGACATGTTACTTTAATGCCAACACTGGGATACAGATACACACAGAACAGCACCAAGCACTTGGTCAACGCCAACAGCTGACTAAATTTTTACGACTGGCGACTAGACTCTTCTTGGAATCTGGGATGAGATGTGACGATGTAAATTATAAGGCGTTTCCTTTTAAAATGTATTGTGATGAAATCTCCATGTGCCCCAAAAGATTACAATTATTCAAGGCGGTAACGAAGAACAACATCATATACACTACATATACACAATTTTTTTTAAATATTTTAACTTTATCGCCTTTTGAAACAAAAGAAACTTTTAACTTTTCAAACAAAATATTTCGAATTCTTATCACGTTGTCAAGGGATTTGTCCTTTGATTCTACCGAAATTGCATTCAAGGCGTAGGTTTGCATTGGCTAAATTAAATTCATCTAAAATATCTTGACTCAAAAAATTGACTAGTCACGCTTTCATTTGATTGCATAGTTATCTCGTATTCGAAATATAAAGGATCACAAGCAACACAAAAAGGCAGATAAGAATGGAAAACCCCAAAGCAGCTGTGAGAATTAATGATACAGTCCCCTTAGTTCATATTACATTATAGTTGTTATAAAATTTTCACATTTAATTATCCCATTAATTTTATAACAGGAAGCGGTGTGCCCTGAATCTGAAGCAACAACCCCACCAAAACCTTTGGCGAGAGTAGATTTTTATCAAACCGAAGCCGATGTTGTCGCTAGCGTATTTTTGAAGGGCCTTAAACCTGACGACGTCCTTGTAGAATTTTCTTCCGAAAGTGTAAGAGATAATAGAACTATGTATAATGTATAGTAAGTAATTAGCCTTGAAACCAAGACCCCCGTTCAACGATGGAGCTATAAGTAATAGTAGGCGGCCAGATTATGTGTGATTGACGATTGACCCTTTTGGCATTATTTGTTTTCAGTTTCGTGTTTCAGCTAAACTTCCTGATGGTACCGCGTATACAAATGAGTTGCATTTGTTTAAGAATATCAATGTGGAAGCGTCCGGTTACAAGGTTCTATCAACAAAGGTAGGTATTATTTTATTTGTACAGTTTTGCGAATTGACGATGATTAGAGGAAGTATTTTATGAATTTATAATCCATATTTTCAGATTGAAATAAGACTTCGAAAGCGAGATGGGGGTTCATGGTCAGCTCTTGAAGCTGAAAAAGGAAAGTCTGGTAATAAAATGCATTTGACTTATTTTATTTTATCTTTTGGACGTATAATTTAATAATTTCTAATTGCAATCCTATATCAGAGTTTCGTCCTGTTTACCCATCATCGTCAAAGAAAAAGTTTGATTGGGACAAAGTGGAAAAGGAAATTGAAAAACAAGAAAAGGATGACCCCGATGCTGATGTCAACAGTCTGTTTGCCAAAATCTATGAATCAGGAGATGAAAATACAAAGAAGGCAATGATCAAGTCAATGGTGAGCTATGAATACGAATACAAACATTGTTTTGAGTTTCGCAACCAGTGTATTTTATAATGCAAGTTGTATACATTTCACAGCAAGAGTCTGGTGGGACTGTTCTTAGCACTAATTGGGATGAAATTGGAAAGAAAAAGGTTGAGATCAGCCCTCCGGATGGCATGGAGTTTAAAAAGTGGGATTAATTTATGAATTGAAATTGAAATGAATTTATTATGATGATAAACATATTGTTGCTTTAATGAATCCCAATAATCAGTGTTTTTGAATTTAACATTTTGCTCAATTGGTAAAAATGAGTGTTTAATGAATAAATTTTCAAATTACATTATGAAATAATAACGCACGTATCAATTTGTTCATTTCTGTCACAATAAAACCGTACAACGACTGAACTGTCCAGGGATTTAATATTTAATGTCCGACAACACCTTTCACTGGCGATCCTGATTATCTACTACCTGTGTGGACCCATGTTGATATTATGCCATGATTACCTTTCACTTTCACCTTCCATTAATCGATCATATGCACATTTCTTCTTCTCATAATATATCAATGATCATCTTTGTGTTGACCTGGGCATAATTGAAGCAATTCGGATTGATTCTCATACGAAGCACCACACCAGATACAAAAATTGTACTCCAGCCTTAAATACGCAGTCAATTTCAGCAGTTTTTCTTGTGACTAGGAATTTAAGGAATAATAAAAGATATATATATATATATATATTACTTGTATCATAATATAATATCTCTGTATACTGTACTGTACCTCTGGTTCCTGTTCAATATCAATTTCAGCTGAGTCCTCAGAATCAATATCAACAACTTCGTGGAGTAAATCAAATTTTTCGTCTTTAGAATTAGCATCACTCTCTAAATCATCGCCATCATCAGTCGTTTGGATTTTTTCGACAAACGGCCAAAACCATGTAAATTGCGGAGCTTCGAGACCCTTCATGGAGAATGTAACATATGATTAATTGCTGTTATAGAATAAATCAAAATATAATTCATGATCATACATTTGTTTCATCCAGATTTCTACAAGCAGCTTGGGCTTTACTTAAATCCTTCTCTAGTTCTTTGGCCGCTGCAACAGCTTGAACGCGCATTCTGAATGTATTCGGATCTGACAAGGTCTCTAGTTCGCTTTTTCTTTGTTTCATTGCATTCAAAGCGTCTAAATCTTTACTTTTTTGCCCTATCAATAAAAATCTAGTTATTTATAACCTTTTTATAAAATACAATTTGGAAAGGGGTGAAACCCAGAGTACCTAAGCCTTTTCTATCCAACTTTACTTCCACTGGAATTGGTTCCTTCAGAGCATTTGTCTGTTGATTCGGTTTTCCAATTACATTTCCAGGTTTGTATCCCATTTTTGATAAAAGTTGAAATCCCTTATTATCCTCCCCCAACTTTTTTTGAAGGCCAGCATCTCTTGTTTCTTGTTCCATCAGTTTCCGAGATTTAAAACGAGATTTGTACGCCTCATTTTCTTCTTGTTGTTTCTTGAGCATTTCATGTTTCCGTTTCTGTCCTCGGTTGTACAACAGGCTGGGGCGAAGGGTTTCAGATGAACTGTTGTACATCAATTAAGCATTATTAT
>JAQFZB010000767.1:0-10855 GCA_034695165.1 Desoria trispinata | reverse complement strand
AGGCTTATAGGACTACTTCTGTAGGTAAAAGCTGCCATTGAGCACTTGAAATGTTTAAAGGACTTCAAAAGTATATTTTAATAGTATAAGGCTGAAATTTGAAGTAGCAGTGAGATGTATATGTGAATATACGTATATGTGAATGGTTTCGCAGCCTAATAATAGAAGAATGAGCTTAGTAACATTGTGTATTTCCATTTGTTGAGATGAGAAAGGAAGTTGTTACTAATGCTAGTGATGGTGATGATGGTGGCGTTACTTTGAAAGATGTATTCATTAAGGGGAGTAGTTGAAATTGATTACTTTGCGGCATTTTCACCGTCTTTCACTCTCACCTAACATAACATGGTTCAACAACATCATCATCCCACTATTTCTATACCAGAAAAGCAATGGGAACTAAAAGTCCTTCATTATATTCTTCTCATCTGCGAAGTCTCTTCCTCTCTCTCAGTATGTATATTCATTCAGGTGTGTGTATGTGCTAGAGGAATTACAAAATACTACAATGTACAAGGCTCGGTTGACAGGAGAATAATGACTTGGGTAATAATCCTAGAAATGTTCTTCACACAGACAAAAGTTTCAGGTATGGAACTTCATTTAAACTTTCTCTTTTTACACCCTCATCCTCACCCTCCCATACAATTCTTGTATCTTTAGAATTAATTCATATTAAAACGCCCACACGCTATTACATAATTACACGTGGAGATATTATTAGTAGTAGAATGTGGTCAGTGCATTATTCTAAATTCAAACATGTATTATATAGTATGAATGAAAATGTAGTAAATTGAATAGCTTTACCTGTAACCTACCCCTACGATGAGGATGAGTAGCATGAGGAGATCTTTTGACCCCATAATTGTGGTAAGCCATGAAAAGACATGAAAGAAAGGTGGAGGGATAGGATAGCAGGTGAACAGTTGTTGTGTTCCCGATTGAAGAGAAAGCTCAAAGGAGTTTAATAAATGAGAAAGAAGAGATAAAGAGATTTGTGTGGAGACAGATGGAGAAATGAAGGCATTTCTCTTCAACCAAACTTCATACTATGGTATAGATAATGTATTCTAAATACAACTACCACTATTATAGTACCACCCTTCTTGTACCAAAGTAAATGCCAAAAGTAGAAAATTCACTGGAAACGATTGACACTGGACTGGAAAGCAAAGAAGCAGCAGAGAGAGAAGCAGCCAATATAACAATTCCAGCTTATTTAAAGGTACAATGGCCACAGCAAAGAACCAAAAACTCAAGACTTTCATTCCGTAATTTAATAGCTTAGTAAATTCCAAGACTTACAAAAGACGCCTTTATGCACGCAAAGTCTTAAGGGGTACAATTTACTATTAGCATTGAGAGCTTTTTTATTTTAAAGGGAAAGCCACTGAGCCATTTTACTTTACCTGTCTGTCGATATAATCACGTGTTCTGAGGCTAAGGAAAGTACCTGGAATAGCTGGAGAAGATGGGTAATATACTACTACATAGCACAGGGAGTTTTTTCAACGGTATCATGAGCATCAACTTATTTCGTGATTTCCTTGTATTATTGTGAGTTTTTAGTTTTCTTCTTCTAGAATTCCCATGAGACCCATTTATTCAGGGTGACTTTTTAAGAAATTGAGAATAGAAAGAGCAGTAATTCACTCTTCTTTTGTGGGACAATGCTTAAACATCCTACGACTTCTGTCTCATGTATCTTTGTGCAAAAATACAAAATTCAGTTTTAGATGTTCAATTGTCATGCAATACTTTCATTTTATCTGTCCTGTATGGAAAACTCCAATTCAGAATTTCAGAAGCTCCTTTTTACACAGATAAGACTATTCAATGTTTTACTTTTACCTTTTACCTTTTTAAAAAGTAACTTGGAAGGAAGGGAATATATAAAAATCCAATAGTGATAGTACTTATATGCTGTAATCATCAAAGTCATGATTTTCTTATAAAATAAAATCAAGGAAAAAGAGAAAGGAAGTATGAATAAAGCGTAAATATTAATGTAGAGAAGGTAGTCAGTCCCTTTAGGCAGTTTCAATCAAAATCACAAATATGTACATTCTACTACTATCTTAAAGGGATTTTTATATCCCTTCAAAAATGTAGGCGAGTAAACATTGGAAATGTCTTTGATGATAGAAGAATTCTAAAGACTCCATATAATTTTAACTGTGCACCAAAAATAAACTAATTTACATTTGAAATTTCCAGTGATTTAAGCCACTTAAAGAATGTTGGTCTTGTGTGCTATAGTGGGCCGTCGGCAAAAAATTTACTTAATTCTACATTTCCGGTGAAAGTTTAAGAGTGAACATTTATAGTCCTTAGGTAATACTTTCTCTACGTCTTATGCAAATGTACCTAATTTCCCATTCCATTTTTTTCTTATTTTTTTCCTTCCTCTTCTTTTAAGAGCCAGAGAAGCATAATTGCTTATCCTGCTCCTTGCTTCTGCTGCATTGAGAAAAAGTCTGAGTCTTTTAGGAATTCCTTTTATTTAAATACAAAATAAGCATTTTTACTCTCTAAATCCTCAAGTAAATGCTTAGCTACTTGAGTGTTGAATGTTGAAGCTGAAATTGAGGAAATTAGATAAAGAGCTCTCTGAGTTGCTCTGCTATGTTGAATTGAATGAGCTGCCGAATTTAAAGTGCGAGGATGTAAAATTATGTCAAATGAATGTTGCTGATTTATTGCGTAAATAATGCTTCAGTTTATAGTACAATGGTAATAATAGTGGCATGGTGGTTGGGTTCTCCCTAAACTAAAACCTAAGGGTATTTTTATTTAGCTCCTCCATTTTAGTAGAAATGTTCCAATGAACAATAAGCATAAACTGCTTGGCTAATAAAAATTAAATGGTTTTGTGTCTATTTTATAAAAGTTTCGCATTATAAGCTTTAAGCCTCTCACAACAAACTTCCATTAAATGAGCGGCTTCCGGATGAGATTTCAGAGTAAATATAAAATAATGCAATATAATTGTTTTACGAGGGCGTAGTTACAAGAAGAGTTTCACAAGAAAGTCCATAAAAGAATGACGATGGCGACATACAACACCGACACTGCTAAATAAAGTAAATAAATGAGTTCCCTTCGCAATGGGACACTGGGAGTAAGGGCTCAACTCTCAAACTCTATTAGCAATTAAATCATACCACTTCTTCACATAAAATGATCAAATAATGAAACCACAGTCTGCTGGGGATTATCTCAGATTCTTATCCATCCCACTCTAATATTATTATGGCCACTACTATTGAAGGGAAGCGCTGTGGTCTAAAGCCCAATTTTTAAATGATGCCATAAAAATTAAATTAATATCATACTATAATACTGCATGCTATGCAAAAAAGCCAAAAGAAAGCTTAACTACCTTTGTACCTCAAAGCTATACAATAACTTCCGTAGTTTATACAGTTTGTATTAAAAAAATTGAAATTCGCCTAGAACTTCTGAATCCCCCACATTATATATTCATAATAATATGGAAATTTCCACTGAGGAATTTCTAAATAATAATGTTTTTGATGTAAAACATAACAAAATGAAATAATGAATACGAAAACATCTTTTACATCCAATCCACTGATAAAAGTACCAAAAGTTGTGCATATTTTGCTTTGGAATCTACATGAGGAATTCCACTCATCTGTCATCCTTTCTGTGAGATAAATCCCAAGTATCATATTACCCTTGGAGAAAGTCATGTTTCTTAAATTATAAAAGCATGACTTTGAACCCATCTGAGAATGCTAGGATAGGATGATATAGGGAAAGGAGAAAGGAACCGGAGGGGAAATTACTTAGAATAAGTTGGCCGTAAATTTTCGTAGAAGAATCTCTTCATTCTTCTTTCGTTCTTCGTTGTTGCATTAAACAAGCATTAAGATTTAAGGCAGACGATGTAATGATAAAGACATGACGAGATGAGAGTGTTTGCATTTTCTTTTCAATGCATAACAATGGATGATAAGATACAAGACACGCAAGAAGTTATCTTGAAATAAATGTTGAACAAAATCTCTAATGTAAATATCACTGCTTTGTGGTCTCTCTCTATGTGTGTATGTGTTTACTATTTGCTTTTATGCTTTTTTTAGACAAACCTCAAAATTATATAATGTTATGTTATGAGCGTGATAAATTACATTGTTTACTTTGTATTGAGAGCATTTTTTATAGATTCTGATTGTTTTGCAATTTTTTACTTGTAGCTACAATTTATAGGCATTTTTCATTAAAGGAGAAACCCCTTTTTAAGGATAATTTTTTTATCCTTTAGTTTAGTTACATCATGATGATGATATGTGTCCTTTTTTTAAAGGAGCTGTTACTTACTCATGAACATCATTGAAGTAATAAAACACAGTGAAGGAAGGAAGAAGGGAAAGATTGTGAATAATATCATAGAATAAGGAAAAGTTTCACAAAATTCCAAGAATAAGTTTAGAAATTATTCAGCCGGAAAAAGTTTTTCCGTATGATGTTTAATTAAACGAGGACTTTTGTATCTTACACAAGTTTTAAAGGAGAATAAAAAGTCCAGGAGAATAAGGGGAAAATATTTTAAACTTATGTTTCAGTGCTCAGTCATAAATGGTTCAATTTATGTGCATGCATACGTGTTGTATTTGAAATAACACAAAGTAGAAAAGAAAACTGGGCCAATGGAGTTGAAAAACAAAATCGTTCATCAAAACTAAAACTGCCAATAGAATACTTTTTTTGAGATGGGATCAGATATTCAATTGAGTTGTCCATCAAATCAAAGAAAGGATACAAAATACAAACCCATCTCAATTTACTGATAAAACATCAGAGTCGATTTGCCAAACACCGTGCATAGATCTTGTCCTCAAAATCTCTCAACAAACTTTTGACATATCAAGCTTTCACAAGTTTGTATAATAGTGCATTCAAATTGATGTTATATACATATCAAATATATTACCAAAATTCATATCAGTTGGAAAACTAGCTTTCTTTTTCTAATATTAATGGCGTATCGGGAAATCAGTTGCGATGTCAATTTCTTGAAAATGAAAAACTCTCCGTGCTTCCTCTGAATCATAATGATACACTTATTTACTATGATATCCTCTGAATTTTCACGGGACGAAGCTAGAAACACCGGAAACTAAGCATGTTATGTTTCCACTACAAAGGGAACGTATAGAAGATCCATGGGACTTGACTTTTCTCCTATAACTAATATTAGGGTTCCGTTTCATATGTTTCTAAACTCAGAGTATAGGGACTGAAAAGTACAGAGAATTGAACACGAATGCAAAATTCAATTAAGATATAATTTACTGGACATGAGATTATTGAATATTGTTTGTCTATTCTCATTTTCAGCCTTTTAGTAACATTCCAAATTACATTCAATCCCATCGATTCCGTTTGACTTGGGGAGAAATGTTTGTGGGAACTCGTGCGCGGTGACGATACGAATCCCTTTTATATCAAAATCAAATACTATAATAATGGAAAAACCAAAAAATATACCCCCATAGAGATGATACACGCCATATTGAATTGAAGTCTTCAAGTGCATCGGATGTATTATTATTGAAAAAGTAGAACATTTGCTCCCAGAGCCGGATCCTATGCTCCAGATTGTTTGCTATTAGTCAATTGCGGATTGTATTTGTGCTCTGTGCCATATCGGGCAGCTAAAGCCAATAGTATCATGAGCTTCTATTATATGAGGATAAAAAATATCCGGTAGAAATATGTTTTTTGGTAGAGTAAGGATCATTTGTATCCGTCTGCAGTTCTTGTGGCCCCTTGTATTGATCCTAGCACTATATTCCCAGGATATCTCTTGATGACGGGTATGAATAGTCTTTGAAGAGCTGTAGAGCTGGGTGCATTGGCTGGAGGATTTGATGGAGATGCATCCAAAGAACATAAATAGACCAGAACACAACGATTGAAATAAAGATGAATGCGAAAGTTGAATTTACTTTCACTTCTGTTGAATGCACAGGGCAACTCACATTCAATTTAACAACAATCCCCTACTGCCAACGTAAAGAGCCATTCTTCCCTCATCAGAAACAGATACATGCTAAAATTGTTTATCATTTATTATACACCCCATAAACTCAAACTCATAAGCAAAACAACCTTTACTTATCCACTGCTGATGCTGATACTAAATTTTAAAATTTGTAATGTAAACTATGGAATGGAGTTCCATTATATTTTATAAAATAAATATATATTGTAGACTGGAAAAAGTGAAAGTGGAATAAAACGTGTAGAATGCATTTCCCATGTTTTCTCAAGAACCTATAAAATACTAGAAGTTTGGTGGTGGCACAATGTTCCTTGTGGTGGTGGATGGAAAGTTTAGCTATTTGAGAACGTGCTTTCTCCTCACTTTCATCAGTTCAGTAGAAACAGGGTCCAACATAACAGACCAGCTCCAGTACTTCCAGAGACACAAAACCACCCTCCAGATAAATCTCAACTGGAGCAATAAACTTGCTCTTCATTCCAGATACATTTTTACAATCTCAGAAGAATCCACATCCACTACAAGTACAACTACAGGGAAAAGTTACACAAACTGAGGAAATTCTTCTAAATAGTGAGACAATCACTTCAACACTCACTTCACATTTTACTTCACAGAGAAAAAAAGAAAAACAATCGTAATTTTCCTCTGATTTGATTTTGATTGGGATTTTTTCCAGTGATTGTAATAACGAGTAGAGGTGTTGAATATTTAGCATAAAAGTAATAAGTGCGTGTTAGTTGTTAATGATAATTACCTACTGGTTGTGACTATAATGAAGAGGTAGATGTGTGTTCAAAAGCCATAAAAGAGACTAGATAGAAGCAATATGCCTCCAACAGTTTTAATGATTTTTGACCACGTCGTGCTAGGCTTTCTCTTTCTCATTGCAATGTTCTGTGTGGGTTTGGCCACGATATTGACAAGGAAGCTTTCTCGTGATAATAACAGTTTCATCGTCTAACTAACTACATAGTGTGTGTAGAGTGAAAAGGATTTGTTCAGTAGTGATCATTACACAAGCAGACAGACACTATACTACTGGGTATATTAAATAAATGTATGTGTGTAAGTAATTCTTATGTTGTGGACCACAGATTTGCTTATCACCACCCAAATACACTATATTCTACAGTTAGTCAATGCAAAGTAAATAAAGTAGTAGGAAATTAAAGCTGAACTGATTGTGAGAACTGAGAGAGCAGAAATCAGCAGGTCCAATAACTACAAAATCTGGACTTTACACCACAAACCAAATATTGGCTATTATAGGTATGCTAAATTTAATTTCAAATTCATTACACTCTATTTCAAATACCTCAGAGGCACATCAATCACGGGTATATTTATTCGACTTACTCTCAACTCAACTGTTACTGGTGATTTTATTTATTTGCTAAAATAAAATAATTTACTTAATTATTGTCGGAAACTTTAGTAAAAATAAAATATATGAAAGTTTAAAGAATGTAGATTGACGTTTAGGAATAAGAAATTGTGATTTTGAATGGGAATGTTTATTTTCCAAAATGAAAATGCGTCAACACAAAACACAATGGTTTCTTTGTCATTATAGTATAATCAAAGAACATAATGGTTTTATAAAGACGCTTGTCAAGCAAAGCATCTTCTGTATAATAGTAATGTAGTAGGTGGTGGTGGTTATATTAACCCCGAAATCAATAGCGAATTCTTATTCTCAAGAAACAAAACGGGGAAAGTTACAACTCATGAGGGACCTGTAAGAGGAGAAAGTTTAAAAAATCCTTCTTTTTACAGCAGTTTCCCATGCAGAGACAGTTGTGTAGTGTCAGTAGTATACCTAAGTACTAGAGAGAATCTTCCCTTCTGTCGCATTTTGAACGGTGAGCATTGTCACTTACAAAACGAAGTAGTTTACACTGCCTATCCAACTGAAATCCCATTTCCCATAACGGAACAACATCTACAGAGCAGCAGGAAACGAAAAGAAGGGAAAAGAACAAGAACATGGAAAATTGCACTGGAACATTATAGTATTATGTGTGTTTTACATGGAGAGAAAGTTGAGAGTACAAATAGATTGGGTGATTCAAGATTGTGTCATTTATGTCAGGAAATGATCTCATTTCGTATTACGTTAGATTATTACATTCACCAGTTTCCTTCTTTTTATTCTCCTCTCTCTCTCTCCTGCATATTTCCAGTACCTTTTTAAATTAACAGAGCACTCCTACGATTTTGTCAAGAAATTTTTTAAATAAAAATATTAATTTCGTACGTAGTATAACGTTGGTTAGCTTGATGTCAATTATATCTGTCTTTTAGTTGGGAAAGATGACAGTCCATTTTGTCAATCTCTTTCCACATGATGGGAGCTGTCATTAGATATAGCTATAGCTATTAGTATTTTTCAAAAAGATTCCACCACCACCATGTTGTTCCCAAAACCAAAATCAACATTGCGTTGCGGTCTACAAAAATGACTCGCTCATTAGAGAACCTGAAAAGAGGTCCCTGAAGCTGTCATTTTATTATCCTCGTCGTCATACTTGGACAGACAATTGACAAATATTTACTCCTCGTGTAAGCCACTGTCGAAAATAGTCGACAAGGAAGTAAAGGAAATCCAATCTTTTCGACATATCAGATGTCATCAAATCTGTTGTCGTCCCTTGAGTCCCCTAAAGTCCACTATGTACTAGCTCTATTATTACTAACTACTGATGACCAAATCCATTCTGTGTTCCTTGATGGGAAATGAATTGTGTCTTTCATTTACTACCATCAGCATTGGATTCGGGATTACAGATATTTGAGGGATTTGTTGTCATCAGTTCCATACTGGGAAAGATTTAGATTGTTGATGGGTTTGAGAAATTGCAGACAGAGTGAGAAATCCCTCGACACTTTGTCACATATGTCCAATAAATCCCGCATTACTTGTTTTTAATACACTCCTCTGCTGCGAAATTGGCTCATTGCAAACAACAACTTGGCAATTTACGAAACAAAATACCAAGTTTGTTGATTTTTTTGGTGTGAATTTACTAAAGAAAGGAAGAGAAAGAAAAATTGTAATTTAATCCCATTCACAGCTATCGTAGTACGTAAGAATAGGAATTCTTAAGAGGGATTTCTTTTTCTTGAATTGCTTTCTTCATTTTAATTAAAAACCAACAATAAGGATACGGTTAAATGAGTTTAGAGAAAGGCCCTGGAGGCTTGGAAGTGGGCTACAAAATTCATACAATAGTAAGTATATAGTGGTAGGAAGAATTAAACTTTGTTTGGCAGGAGGTCGTAAAAGTGCAGTTAATGAGAGATTAAGATTATACTGGTACTTGTAGGATTTCGCAAATTCTTTCCTCTGAATTGCAAATCCTTGTTCGAGAGTAATTCGTGGAATTTTGTTTGGCAATTAAAACAGTGCTAAAACCATTATGGAGAAAGTGCAATAAAAATTTAGCCCCTAGTCCAGTAGTATTCTCTGAGCAATTAAACGTACAGAGCACTTTGATAGATCACAGGTGGAAAATGATTGTGGATTTATTTCGCATTGAGAGAAGCCCGAGTGGGTCGTTGACGTTGTATGATGGTCTTCTCAAAGATATAATGGAATCCAGTAGAATTTAAGAGTCCCTTACCATTTGCCTGAGACGTCTTGCATTGTCACTTTCTCCCGACTTGCCAATGACAGCCAGTAACACCACCACCATCAGCAGAAACCGACGACGACCATCCAACAAATCCAACCTCTTCAGCTTGAAACAATTGGATCGATAAATGCTAGTAGAAGAAAAACGGCAAAATCATACAAAACCACCAAAAGGATATATAGTAGTAGGGATGATAAACGGTTTAGTTTATTATGAGATTTAAAATCGGATGGGACTCTGTGCTCTTGGTTTGGTGCAATGGGAAATTTCCAGAAGCTAAATAATGAAATGAATCAAGAGTTTCAGAAGTGCCGTTAAATCTAATGAATGAGAGTCTATTGTCTCGCAAATTATGAATTTTAAAGCAGTCATCGTCGTCAGCATTACAACATCTGCAAATCTGCATCTTGTTTTACGCATCGTTGACGACGTTAGCAAAATTTAATATCTCGAGTTTATCATTGTACATTGATTTACTTCCATTGTTTCCATTTCCAGCTCAGAGGGCTGAAAACTAAAATTGAGGCTAGTTGTATTCCCACATTTATTGATTAGTGTAAACCCCTTGTTAGCTTTTTGATAATGTTCTGTGCCATAAGTAAGTGTAATTCCAAATTATTTACACAAATGTCCATCAACACATTGTCATTTTAACAGGTATTATTAGTAATGATTGTGGAAAATTCCTCTCCTGAATTGAAAGGATTTGACTTTGGATGCAGGGAAGAGGAATGAAGAGTTGGATATCAAAGTGAATGTAATTTAATTTGTAATCTCAGTTTTTAAATTGGGTTTTATAAAAGTTAGTCAAGGAATCACATCATACTCCTCGTGACCAATAAAAGGTTGACAATAAACCAATTTTTAAAGACTCAAAAGCAGACCAGTCCAATTTATTTTCTTTTGGGCTTTCAACTCTTTCCTGCTCTGGATTTTAGATCTGGATTTAATGATATTCTATATACGAAATATTTCTAATACCTATAGTCTAATAAGCAATAGCCTAATAGAATAAACAACTTGATCGTTATTATTATTATTATTATTATTATTAAATATTTTATAATTTTATATACGTTAATCAAAGCAGATTTATTATATGCTTGATTTTTTTTGGTTGTTGAGCTGACCTCAGTTGAAATAAAATCATAAAATTATATACAGATTGTTATATCGAAAC
>JAQFZB010000766.1:0-10857 GCA_034695165.1 Desoria trispinata | reverse complement strand
TTGAGCCTTACTAACATAAGTAAGATGAAGAAATTAAGGCTGTGGGTCTTCACAGCCATACTATTGTTAGTGATCCTATTTGCGCACCACGCGGATAGCTTTGGGGAAACACAGATAGAGCGTCAACAAAGACATAATCATCCAAGTTTTTCTACGGACCAAGATCGTTCATTTAAATTGATGGCATGGTTAACCAATTTTATCAGTGAATATTCTTACCTATTTGTCGATTTCGGTGGCACTTGTGACATTGTTTTGCATCAACTGTGGGCCAATAATGTTGCAATGTCTCTTCATTCCTCAAATTTTCTCACAGGTTTTTGTAATCAGTTCGTTTGGCATAACAAAATATGCAATATTTTCAAGTACTTAGACTGTTATCCAGATTCGAATGTAAGTCATGAATTTCAGATCATTATAATAGGAGACAAACAATTAATTCATAATTAATTAAAGGGAATTGGAAAATGTCAATGTGCTAATGATACAATTGCTACTTTAAAATATGGATTGAAATTTAGTCATGACCCTGAGGATGACCCTAAGAATGACAATGGACGTGACCCAGTACGCCGAAGACGGTGCAGAGTTCGCAAAGGGGAACTATGCAATTTTGTTAGACTTCCTGCAACAGCTTGGCCTGGGATTACATTAGAGGTCCCTGACTATTTCCAATGTGAAAAAGGCACCACTTGTACCCTTCGTGAAGTACATAACTCTGTCGAATACAATGAAATATGTGTCAATTCAATAACTGTACCTCCTGATGAAGATTTAATCTGATTTTATATTAAAATCTAAAGCCCTTTACTGCATTATCATCGGCTCCATTTTAATTACTTTTAAAATGAAAACATATTTGTATTTCACATGAAAAAAACATTTAAAAAATTATTTTTCTCAACTTCCTCAACTTGTATTGCACTGATAACAGAAATAGTTGGAAAGTATCTATTTTTCTAAGGGAGGAGAATGAAATGCATAAATAAATGATGGTAATAGTGGTGGTGGTGATGGTGGCACTGATGATGATGATGGTGGCACACTTATCAGTTTGCAAATGGCTTCAACTTTGGTTTCGAATTGCAAGGAGAATCTGTTTGGGTTCATTTGTTTTCTGCCATTATTTTCATTTAATGTTTCGAACCGTCATTCATTCATTCTGTCTATGTTGTAATTCTCATCAACATTCGTCCATTGTCTTTCTTTAGAATAGGAAGAGAATACTCATTTCATGAAATTGAAATTCTAAACTGATAATCAAAGAGACGCATCCTCCATTCTACGATTTTATCCCTCACAACGGTCCTATATACTCGTATATGCTATATATATATATGCTAATGGACTTTTAAACTTAAAATCTTAAATTTCATGCAGATATCTCACTCTTCTTTGGAAGACTTGGCTGAAAGTAGTTTACGAGGATTGTCCAAAAGTCTGGAGAGTTTGGCTATTGTGTCCAGTCGACTTAAATTCATCCCTCAGACCACTTTGTCGACTTTAAGACGACTGAAAATGTTGGATTTTGAAGGGAATCAAGTACAAGAGCTTGGTCCTTACAGTTTCCATAATATTCTTCTGCAGAAGGTAAAATAAAATACCCAATTATAGTAATGTTCTTTTAGTAAAATTGCCTATGAATGATCCCCGTTTTAGAATAAATCTTTAAGAGTGCAATGGAATGTATGCGATAAGCTCTGATAAATGAACTTTTTTTGTTTTATCTAAATCGGAATTACTTTTTCCCATTATTAACAGTACTATTCAACTTTATCTCAATTCGTAAATTTTCAACATATCAACTCATGATTGTCAACATCATTATTTTCCATCAAAGTACTGTTACCCCGTCCCCCCTTCCCCAGAACCTGGATACTGTAGTTAGAGTTTAGATATAGCCAAAGTAAAATAAATATTTTTCATATCATTATCCTATAGTTGAATCTCAAAGCAAATCTTTTGGAGAACGTGTCAGAGCACGCTTTTTGGGGACTAGAAGAGACCCTTATGGACATTGATATGTCAGAGAACAAGTTAAAAAGCTTCCCATATTCTGCTTTACGTCGTCTTCGACTTCTTGGATCAGTGAATTTGGCCTGGAATGAAATTGCGGACCTTTCCAGCATTTCACCTCAACCATCACCTACATTCAGGGCAAAGAAATCTGGAGCTTTGGATGTTATTCGTAACTCATTAAAATCAGGGTCCAAAGAACCACCAAAAGAACTTTTATTTACAGAGGATAAAGAAGTAGAAATGGACTGGCCACTGCTCAAATATCTAAATTTGAATTCAAATAATCTTCGAAAACTGGAGAGAGGAACTTTTACATCAATGCGTAATCTGAAGACCCTTTCTATCCATTTGAATTCCATTGAAATCGTTTATCCTGATGCATTTTCCCCTTTGGTGGAGTTGGAGACATTAGATCTCTCTCACAATAAGCTAACACGGCTTCCATCATCATCATTTCAGGAAAATAAAAGACTCATTTCCATTGATTTGAGTAATAATCATCTTAATTCTGTTGGTGATGGTCTAATGCAGAATTTGCACGAGTTAAAAGAATTATTCCTCAACGGAAACAACATATTACAAATGATGGCAGGGACTTTCGATTTATCCGTCAGAATCAATACATTATATCTTCAGGGAAATTCCATACGGTACTATTTTATTTAAAAGAATATTATATATTGATGACAATTACATGGTGGAGTTTTCAATTCTTCGATTGGATTGACAGGTACTTGGAATCTGGTGTTTTTTCACCACTGAAAAATTTGACAGAAGTCAGATTGAGTGATAATTTCTTGAGGATTCTTCCACAAGATTTATTTCTAAGAAATTCAGCATTAACATCTGCTAGCTTGGATGGAAATCTATTGACCAAAGTTGTACCGGGGACATTCGATTCATGCAGGGGTTTGCGAGAGTTACGAATGCAAAACAATGAAATTGCATCCATTCCTGAAGGAGTTTTGGAGAGTTTGGAAAATCTTGAAGAGTTACATTTAGAGAATAATAAATTGACGGGGGTCAAAGGTCTAGACAGGTTGAGAAGGATTCGACATGTCACACTCAGTAGAAATAGTGTGGAGAAAGTGTCAGCAGAACTCCTTCCAGGGACAGAGCTGACAAGTTTTAGTTTGGGACATAATGCCATCAAATCTATTGCTGATGGAGCGTTTTTAAATCAAAGCACTCTTGGTATTCTATTTCTTGGAAATAATCGACTCACTCGACTTGGACAAAAAGGTTTGCATTAAAAATAAATACAATGGATTACCATTTATATAAAGTTCAAATACATAACGATAATATTGTTCACATAATAATTTTTTGTAGTATTTACTGGTCTTCGGAGTCTAGAACGCCTGTATTTACAACGTAATAATATCTCTTGGATTCATGGAGATTGTTTCAGCTCCCAAACGAAAGCCCTACAATATCTTGACCTAAGTCACAATTCTTTAAAAACGATAAATAGGGCAATATTCTCTGGACTCGCTTTCATTGAAGAGATCAATTTGTCCCACAACCAAATCAGTACTTTAGAAGACGGCAGTTTCTCAAATCTCCGAAGTCTCCGTATTCTAGATCTGGGTAACAATAAATTGGCAGCCTTGCATTACGCATCCTCATTTCATATCGGGGGTCTTGAGATTTTAAAATGTTGCTGCAATATATTAACGGAATTTCATGTTCCTATAAGTAATCCCTCTTCCAATAGTGGATCTTCTTCAGTGGAACAGGTAATTGTATTTTCTTTTTTGTAATCTTTCCGTATAATTTTGCATAGTATGAGAATGTGTAAATTATATCTGCCGTAATATTTATAGCCATCGTCTAGAAATTCTCTGGGACAAATTGCACTAAAAGAGCTGGACCTTAGCGGAAATGAATTAACGGGGTCGATAATTCGGCACCTGAGCCTAGGTCGAGTAGAAGTTCTTCAGCTTTCCGGGAATAATCTCACTGACCTGGATGAGAACATGCTAGAAGGATTTCCATCCTTGAGTTTCTTCTCTGCTGAGAAATCCCACATTAATTCTCTCCCTGGAAATCTCTTCAGCTGGAATCCCTACCTAGGGGTCATCCGACTTTCCGATAATTTCATAAGTCACGTACCCGACAATGTGTTCCTTCCTACACATAGTATTGGACATGTAAAGAGTCCTTTGAGGGAGCTTCATCTTAGACATAACCGTCTTAGAGCATTTCCATATAAAGCATTGGCAAACTCAACACTTTTGGAAGTTTTAACGCTCTCTGGAAACCGCATTAACACTATGGATCTCAACAGAATCCTTCTCCCGAGACTTAAACAGCTGGACATGAATGATAATCGTTTGACCAAAATCAGTGGAGCAAGTTTGACAAAATCAATGCCCATGTTACAAGTAAGTATGGCATTTAACAATGTATATTATTGTATTTTCTATTCTTTGAAGTTATTGATTTGCAATCTCTCGGTATGTTTCTGCAGGTGGTGGATTTTGGAGAGAATAACATCTCAAGAATTTCTGACGACTTTGTTCGGAATGTTTCCTTAACACAAATAAACTTTGGTGGAAATTCTCTTCAAAAAGTACCTTTTGCATTTAGTGAACGATTTGTGAGCACATCATTTGTACTTAACATGAGTGGAAATCCTCTGTTGAATTTTTATACGGAAAATCATCCCTCCAAAAACTTTTCCGTGATGGATCTATATCTTTGTGAGACTAATGTGAGCTTTCTGACTTCAGAAGAATTTAAAATTTACCCAAGATTGCATCGGCTGGTCATTAAGAAAAATCCTGTGACACTTTTACCCCCTGCGGCATTCTCGTCATTGGCCAATCTCAATCTACTGGATCTGAGTGAGAATGCTATTGAAGATATAAAACATGATTCTTTCGTAGGACTTGTCACGCTCAAAAGTCTCAATCTTAGCCATAATAGTATCAAGACACTTCAACCCTTCCACCAACATCTCGCTGGATTGCAGGTTTGACTATTTCCTTATTCTTTTTATATACTATTATTTTGAGAAGAATTGAATAGTTCGATATTGAGTGTCTCATAGTAGTGCTTGAGTTGTAGTGAAAGATCAATCTGATATTTAATTCATGGCATGAAGAAATGTGTGCACTTTCAATTTCAACTCATTTGTGAGAGAAGTCTCTGGAAACCACAAGTGACGATGATACACACGCTCATAAGTTATTTCACAAGGTGGTCCAGTTTTATCTGATGTACTTTTTATTTTTTATATACCGTTATTAAATGGGATCATGTAACTGTTTTTACGGCAATACAATTTCTGCCATTGTTGCGTATTAAAAATTGAAATGAGTTCATCACCAGATTCTGAAAAAATCCAAAGTACTCACATGTGTGGATGGATACACCCTTTATATATGAATTAAGAGAAAGTGAAGAGAAGGCTGATGAGAATGATTCTAGCACACCATCCACCAAAATGAACCAAAGTCCTTCTCATTGTCGTAATCAGTACATGAGGAGGAATACGAGCTCCGAGATTTCTGTCCATCCAATATTTTAGTAAAGCAGTCACATTTTCTTCCTTGATCTCGTTACCTTCTTCAGTTCTCGTTTAAATTGCCCTTCCAAAAAGCACATATAGTACAATACAGCCTACAGTTATTATACTGTCTTTTAGATATCATGTATCAATCCAAAATCTCATTTTTTTTGATATCATGTTTAACTTTTAATTTTAATAATTACCAATTTGCCATCAGGTTTCGTTTCATTTCTTAAAAATTTGCAGCCGTCAGATTTTATTCAATCATATTAAATTACATTAATTCGTTTTTAGTACGAAAGTATAAAGTTGAGGGATTTCTTATGAATTTCAATTCGGGAGGACTTTTGTGATAGAGATGAAGATATAAGGAAATATAAAAGGATGACGAGGAATCGAGAGCAAAGTTTCAGTTTCTAACTTTATTTGATTTATTCTCTCTTTGCCTATTCCGTTCTCATTTACAATTCATCTCGCACTCGATATTTTCTATTTGATTTAATCACACCAAGACTTTCCATTTTCAAACTTTTAAAATACTTACTACTGCTCAGCACACGCTACTGGTTCTCTGTCCTCAACTCAAATCACGAATCATATATTCTCTTAAAAATCTCACGTGAAAATTGCTCTTACTATTTTATTTCTCTACGGATTCATCTGCTGATCACTTCACTTTCTAGTTAAAGTGCATACATATAGAGGAATAGATAAATGTGAACCAGAGCCAAAATGAAAGTTTTGTTCAATGAGAATGGGAATCTCATGCCAGAATTGAAGGAGGCAGAATGAGAAATTGGAGAGTCTTGCTGAAGTGTCATTAATTAATCATTGAGATGGTTTAATTAATTAAAGCCAAGAATAATGATGGAAACCTTTCACAGAAGACGGCCCACTTTCTCACTCTTCTGCCTCTTCCGAATTGATCCTTGTCAACCTACCTACCTTTTGAACAAATAATTGGAAATCTCCACCAATGCTAATACTAATATTTACTTTCTTTGTGAATCATATAAATGCATTTGAATAATTTATAAACTAAAATCTATTATCATAAATTTTAAAATTTATTTTGGTTGCAGGATTTGGATTTATCATACAATCAATTGTCTCGTTTGGCTGCAGACACATTTGGGAACTTGATATCTCTTGTGAGTCTTCGTATGAGAGGAAATTGGCTGACAGGAGTTCCCGCAGAGCTATTTGGCCCTCTTGCCCGTCTCGCCCTTTTGGACATGAGTCATAATTACATTGAGAATATGCCCTCTACAGTTCTGGCACATTTTGAGACACGCATAGCATCCCTACGACTAGAAGGTAATAATTCTTTTTTTAAATACAAATAAATTTCCCTATAGTAGTCATCATGATAACATTTCTAAATGTCTTTTGATTAGTATTGTCATATAAGAATTTGTATAAATCCCTGAAAGTATAAATTGAAAGTGTTGGTGAAATAGCTATGAGGATGTTAGATAAGAGCTGGAAGTGGTGGTTTTCTCTGATGGCAATATTGGATTTTATGTGTGTGGTTGAGTGTTCATCTTGTGAAAGACAATCACGTATTTTGTTGGTGGTGATGGTGGCAGTGGTGTATATGGTGCTGTGGCCGGTTGCCAAACCGAAATCAACGAAGACTGAAGGGAAAGCAGATCGATTTTGATCCCATCGCCTTTTCCAGGCCACCGCATTTTCACTTCCATAATACTAGTACTATCTTTGATACCAATAGCACATCAAACAATAAGGGTTACTTACCACTACTATACATATACATGCAAATATATATATATATGTGTACGCATAATTATTATAGAATACAAATCCAACTGTCAACCTGCTTTTAAAGCACCACTTCAACAAGGAATAAGCCCGTATGAGAATTTACTTTTGTGTCACTCCAACACAAGAGCATAAACCTCCTGTCTACCACCCCCATCATTCATACACAAGCAAGATATGTTCAAGAAACCTCAAAATTAGAAATAGCGTAACCCACATGAAAGGATCAATGGAAGAATACTTGTTTGAGTAGAAGACTATTGTTTCATCACTTTCCCCATATACTTCTTATTCTTAAGAATACCGCATATAAATACTTCTCATTCACCATCCTCCAGCTAATGGAATGAAATATCTCTTCACATTCTCTTCACCATTACATTATTACATGGAGAAAGTGTACTGAAGGGATTCCAAAGTCAAGATTTCTCCACAAAACATAAATACATATCATCTGCGGTTATCCCGTTTCTTCTTTTAATTTAATATATGCGTATTGACATTTAATTACTATTATTATTATTGCGTAAGTATTTGTAGAATCTGTTCAGATGTATGCATGATGATAGACAAGTGTGGTTTGGTAAACACATCACAACATATAACAGAGTATAGTTTAAGATGCATAAATAAATTAGTTTTAATATCAAGCTAAAATAGTTTGTGGGGATAGGATTGTAATTGAATTTATTGAAGATGGTGGAGGTTAGAAGAAGGGATTGTGTAATGTGTATTTGAAAGTGAAAGTTGATGGAAGTATATTGTTGTAAGAAGACATTGATGCTTTATAGGAAGGATCTCCTTGTACATATAGTGTGAGCTGATAGATCAGTGGATGGGATCATGTTGGGTTTACGAGTCCCGTGGGTTAGTTTCGTGGTTGGACGTTTGAGAGATCAGTGTTTTGGCACAGCTAACGACTTTGAGAACATTAATTATAGACTCTGTAATTACACCCACCACACTCACTCTTGAATTCTAATTCAAACTCTTGCAAATTAATTCCACCCAATCGCTTTTTTTGTATGAGCTATTATTGGTTCAAATCTCACTACATTCATATATGTATCTTAACTCACATTTTAAATTATACGATGCGTATATTTTAGTTTCACTTTAAATCTTCCTTCAGAAGCTATTGTCCCAAGTGTCAGGAGTAGAAATAGAAAGTTTACTGTAGAATTTGTTCTTAAAGGCAGAAAGAGAGAGAGAGAGAGACGTTAATCGCATTGAGTATCGGACAACGTGACTGTATTTACAATTTACCATTATACAAGTCGACATTGCTTATACTACATTTTATCCACCCCTTCTTCAACCCCCATTTACTTTCAACTCAGTCTTTTCCTATAAAATGGAGTTTTAAAATGTTACTTTCTGCTACTACCCATATTCATATATATTGAAATATATTGACCATTCCTCGTAATATGGAAATATATGTGGGTGAATGACTGTGACATTTTATTAATCTCATCTGACGCTGACACTCTCCAAATGGTCATTTCAAATATTTCCAAAGGTGTTTTGAGAGCACTACTGCCGTATAGAAATATATAGTAGAGATATATAAGTTGGGA
This sequence comes from Desoria trispinata, assembly GCA_034695165.1. Lineage (NCBI taxonomy): Eukaryota > Metazoa > Arthropoda > Collembola > Entomobryomorpha > Isotomidae > Desoria > Desoria trispinata. Next base: position 1,959 of record JAQFZB010000766.1, on the reverse strand, counting down.
ATAAGTAAAAGTTGGCTAAGACGGATGAAATCCTCCGTTAAGCCTTTGATCATCCTTCCGATGCTTCGACACTACTACCACCACTACTGCTACTACTACTACCATCAATGCTTTCACTCAATCCGATCCGCTTCCACTTTCTCCTACAAAATATATTCAACCAGAACCATAGACATTGCCATTGCTACGCGGGTGGACTATAACTTTGTCAGATCAATCAACTTTCTCTCTTCCAAAGTATTCCTAAAATAACTCAAAAGATAATATTCTTCCTTTTTATGCCATTTCACGTTCTGTCTGGAAAATTCAGTTTTCCTTATTTCCTAAAAAGTATAGAGAAAGAAATATCAGATTGTATTATTTAGTACATTTAGAGAGAAATCCAGCGTTAGTTGTTGTTGAAGATGACACTAACTATCCAAACTAAAAGAAGGAAAGAAAGTGAAAGTAAAAAGCGAGGAAAACGTGTTTAATTTTCAACAGTACAAGTTTTAATTGCTGAAACACTCATCACCCTCTTCACGTAATAGTACTATATAATAATATATACTATAGTAGTATTATTATATATAGGGCTGTTCTCATTGGAACACTTCCAACTCTTATTAATTTCGTTACGGGTAAAATTGTGAAAAGTCACGTATTTTTAATCGACTTTCTCTATCCGTACATTGTACAACTTGAACTAACTAACAACGTCATAAGAGAAGAGTAGCTCAAAAATTCATGTGTAGTTCTGTACAATGAAGAGAGACAAGAAATAAGCGACTTCTTGGAAAATACTTCATCTCATCCCTTGTATCTTGTTTTACTTTCTTCCTTCCTATCTCTGAGTCAAAGAGCCTTTCACTTCTATTGACCTACTATTTAATAATAATATACAAAAACACAATCAATGATCAATATCTATATGAAAGTATCTCATCGTGTTGGGATGAGGATTGGAGGAAAATATTTGTCGTTTGTTAAACTGAAAATAATGTCAGACGTGTAGAAAGTGACACGAGAAGGAGAGAAAGTTTCCGTATCTTTTTAGCAGGGACTGCTTCTTACTATTTCTTTGAGTGTCCTGCTGCTCTGGACCACTATAAACTGCTACACTCTTCTCTTCTTGTAAGCGGATGAATGGACGGCCACTTTGTCACACTCTTTCTCTACTAATACTTCTTAGCACTGGAGAAATCTTGTAATATAGTTCAATATTCAGTCAGTTTGTTTGGATGGGGCTCCTTCACGTTCAGTGGCAGGAAATCTACACTACATCCTTATATAAGGATTGAGAATGACGCCCAAGTATGGATGACCCTTGAGGGTCTGAAAGAAGAAGATTCGGAATTGGTACTGGTGGTCTGTAATAAGATCTATGCTATGATTGCACTCACGTCTTTCCTAGCTGGAAATAAGCTACTTTCCAAAGTGTCACGACTACTACTATTGCTAGAAATGGCTAGGCGACTTGTAGAGAAGAGGATGAGATTGTACAAGTGTCACGGAAGGAATTCTTTCTGTAATCTCAAGCTTAAGGCTTTTCTTTGCTACAACGGCAGAAGGACTCTGCTGTCACCTGTGTATCAGGAAATTCTAAATATGACGGAAAATCGAAATACATTTCTTTTCATCCCTCCCACACATACAAGCCATGCTTTTTAAATGTCATTATTATAATAAATAATAGCTCTTGTTTGTCTGACACTTGTCCAACACATGTTTGGAAATGTCATGTGGATTATTCTGGATTTGATGTTTAACAAGAATATTTTGTTCATCTTTTATTATTGGAATTGTAGATATGTTACTTTTAATTCAATGCTAAGATGTTGAGCTGAAGTAGATTGGTTGTAGGGTTCTAGGATTACAGGTGCGAGTATTTTGAAGTGGTGCTATGTGGTATATTTCTGACATCCTGAGAATCATCCATCTGGAAATCCATCTCCTCATAGTACTATAAGGCCTGTCGAC
>JAQFZB010000765.1:0-10857 GCA_034695165.1 Desoria trispinata | reverse complement strand
AGTGTTATCGGTACATTATCATCGTATTATTATAATCGCATTGACACTCAATCCATATACCGTTTGATGCGCGTGATGTATCCTTAGATGACCTAAGTAAAACTGTAACATTGAAAAACATGATGAACTAATTTTTCCTCTTAGTTTAGTCAGTGCCATTAAACTATAGCAGGTTACTTGCTTAAGTTGTTTATACGCAGACTAGAAGCAGACTTATAGAAAACACATAGTATTATTAACAGGAGGATGGCAGTGAGCAAATCCTCCCTACATCTACATGCTACATTAATCCTGCTTGCCTGCTGCTGGTTAACATTATAGAACAAGAAGAAGTAGCAATAAAAATAAAAATGCGAATCTTTTCACAAATTCACTGTCGAAAGTAGTAGGACATTTGTGCGAATTGCCTAAGAGAACGCATCCACTATATTTAATACTTCAGCAATCCATGTTCTATATGAATGTAATACGTACTAGTATAACCAGTCTTAGCAAAAGTGTTATTGGATTCATCGGAGATTTAACATGCAAATGTATAGTGACTTGTTAATTTAGCTTTAGTTACGTTACAGTATTCATATTATCGTTAAAGTTAAGGGTAAAGGGAAATTTGCGAACATTGCTAGACAAACGAAACCAGCTTGAACGGATCCAATACAACACGTTACGTTTCGCATCATTCTGTTTTGTATTTTGCAAAGTTGCATCCTTCGTTTCGTGCATGTGTGTTCAATAGTTTCGAAATGTAAAAGGGTATTAAGTTAGTATAGTAGTGGCAATGGTTGTTTTCCACTCTAGTCCAGTGTACTGCATATTTTCACTAGAGAAGATTACACAGTTTTTCTATATGTGAAGCAATATATAGCGAAAATAATATTATTATACTATCTCAACTTTTAAATGTTAACTTTGCAAAACTTAGTTTAGTCTCGATAAAGGTTACCTTATTATTTGACGTGAGGTTGAACGTTGGTTGTTTAGTCGCATAATTCCAATAACATCTCAAGTCAAACAAAGTTATTGAGTCCATTAGAATATTATTATAAAGATCAGATTTACAGGTGAATAGACATTCAGATCCTGTCATTATTATAACAATTATAATAATAACAAAGAATACTGGGAAATAAATACATTCATAATTACCAATACAGTGAAGTGAGTGAGACACATATAAATATATATGACATACTGATACTTTACTCAGTCAGTCTCATTCTTATTAACTCTTTAATCATTTGACACAACAAAAATATAATAACTTGAGATACATTGATATATTGTGAATCAATGTGAAAGTAATAAATATAAATATTATAAACAACAAAATGAGCCGTAATTAGAACTTGAAGTGTATCTTTGCTTGCGTAGTGTATATCGAAATATCAATGCGTGTACCATAAACTTAAAATTATTATCACTACCATAGGATAAACATAAAACATTCATACTATGTTCCTGTGTTATTATTACTACTCCGGACACGTCATGTCAATATTTTCCTACTACACTGTCAGTACTTTTGATTATCTATTATGAATGGATTGTATGAGAATATTTCACAAGTGTCAGCTTATATAAGGGTTAAAAGCTTTCAAGTTGCTTTATCCAGATTTTTGAGTCAGAGTCTAAGATAAGAAAGGACATAATAAGTTTCAGTTCAAAGTAAACGTCTTTAGATATAAATTATATAGTGTATGTTGCAGATATGAATAAAAGTGGTCAAGAGATGAAATTAAACAACGTCATGTAAATTACTGTGAGACTATAATATCAGAAGTAAAATAATGGGTGGAATGTTTAGATCTCAATGCTCGATAAATGAAAAAGCCATGGAAGTGCCAATTCCAAAGAAAAAATGGATTAAAGACTACCTGACATTAGGTATTGTTTAGAAATGCGGGACAATAAAATCTTGTCATTTTAAGAGAATCAGTATTAGAAATTGTTCCATAACAACATGATGACATGAGATGATATAAGAAATTTAAAATAAAGTATATAATATTCAATAATATTTACATTATTCTTGGTTTTTTTTTGTATAGGTGAAAAAGGATTTCCAGCCTTGCCATGCAATGGTTCATCTTCACTTCTATTATCAGCATCCAGCCAAAATGGATATAGTAATCATCCGGTGATCCAGAATGGGATACAATACGTATCACAATCTGCACATTCTTATCAAAAGAATGTTTCAAATAATACAAGCATCCCAAGAGTACCTGAACCAGTGAATGGATATAAAGTGTCGGACCATTCCTATCGTCGCGGAAATCATCTTAGCCAGTCGCCAACATATGAGTTTAATGGAGGGACCAACAGGGCATCGAAAGGGTAAAAATACTATACCATAATATACTCTCTATATATAGTATTTGCAAATTTTTCTCTGTAAAATTGATGTTAATAATTATACTTAATTTTAATTTTCAGCAACAATTCTTCAAGTAGTAGTAGTAGCAGCAGCATAAATAGTAGAAATTCAGGGACTCGGGAAGTTCACAACAAGCTTGAAAAAAACCGAAGGGCTCACTTGAAAGAATGCTTTGAAATGCTAAAGGGCCAGCTTCCATCGTTTGAGGACAGGAAGATCTCAAATTTGGCTATTTTAAGAAGTTCTCTTCGTTACATTCAAGTACTTTTATTTATAATATGATTAATTAATGACTACTGATAACTAATATTTTATATAATTTTCTTAAATAGACTTTAAAAAGAAAAGAGCGTGAGTTTGAACATGAAATGGAGAGACTTGCAAGGGAAAAGATTGCACTTCAACAACGTTTATCAACCCTTAAAAAAGATATGCTTGGAAAGTGGGATCATTTGGATTGGCGTGCAATGGTGCCAGAAGAACTGGATATGGATATGGAAACGGATACTGCCATAAACGTAGAGTATGGAAATGGAAGAAAATGTCAAAGAAAAACTATCAGTCCAATTGAGGCGTTACAGACTCCCAAGAACGAGTCAGATAATGATGAGTCAAATGACTCGCATTACCCTTTGTCAATGAATAATGGACATAATGGTATGTTCATAAATGAAATGGGGTTGTAGTTCTAATTGTAATATTTTCATTATAATATATAGTATTATTTAATTATGATTGTTTATTTTCAGGAGCTGAGAAAAAACACTATGGACATTTGAATGAAATGAATGGGATATCAGGTCCAGGTCCAATTAGTTTGGTTACAACAACCAAACTCAGTTCTTCACCACTGGCTGCAATTACGGTGGAGAAAACAGCTAATTCTCCAGTCGGTAATAGAGAATTAATAATTAACAATAAAAATGAATACTTCTAACATTGTTCATTGTTCATTAGGAGGGGCAAGCTTTGTAAACATTGCTAGTTCTCCAACTACGAAAGGTATATTAGAAGAGAAATCAATTTGCACCTACTTATAATATATATTAATATATATATACTTTTAAATTAATATGAATTTACTAGTGATGATTTTTTATTGATAGGATTCTCAGTCCTCAGCAATTCTGCAATGGCAATGAACCCACGGATGGATTTGGGTCAGTATTACGAGGAAGATAAAATGTGTAAATGACAAGTCTAGTCTATCATAACTCCGTTATAATTAGGAATCAAAATTGTTGTTACACAACGACTTCTAACTAGGTCCATTCAAATTGTACAACCCATTACAAGTAATATTCCGAAATCCACTTAATTTACTACAACAAAATCTCAGAGTATGTGACAAATGAGCAGTTGGTGTGTATGAGTTGGAAATTTGGTTAGATATTATTAGAAGAAAATGAAATTATGACAAGCATGAAGATTGATATATAAAGTCAATATTTCCATTATGATAAATATAATTAGCCTATATTTAAGTATGAAATGTTTTAGAAATCCAGAAGAGCATATTATTACAAAAGCTCTTATTTGCATGCAAACAAATATCTGTTTTATTTGTAGTAATTCTATAGTTAGGTTTTAAAATCTATATTAACAATGTCATTATTTCTTTATAATGTAAAAATCGTGATATACAGTAATAGGAATAATTTAAAACTTTCATTGTTCCCATTTCTCATACCGATGGGTTTGCAATGCAAAAAACTATAATCAGTGTGTAGTTCTTAATATTGGCTTGATTAATTTTCAAACTGTCACAAGAGTAATAACAATAACACACAATTCTTGAAAAGCTATTAGTTGGGATGTTATATAAGTATGTAGTTGTTTGTCTGAAAAGAATCACATCAAAATGCAAATGTCAACTAATGTTGCATTTTGTTGATTTATTTATGTACGACAAAAGCGTTGAACTATTAACTGCTGCAAATAAGTATTTCAAAGTATAATCATCAAATCCGTAGCATAATTACGACATAATTCAAACATCATAGCTCCCCACCAATTATCATAATATTTACCTAATTATAGTCGTACACCGTATATGCCATGCAGGCTTTCAATTTTCAGGATCTATAATGTTATTATTGCTTAATTATTATCATATAAAAATACTTGAAAGCCAGTAGTCCATTCTTTAAATCTTCATTCGATGATAAATTCGTACATTTTCAACCTCAGCAAACAACTGATGACTTGTTAGAGATTTTTGATGAATGTCTCCATGCATATCGTTTCTGTATAATCAACCAAATTAAAATAGCGCACAATTTCATAATCCGAGAGCGAAAAAAATGCGTAGCTAAATTAATGAAGAGAAAGAAAATGTGAACACTACCAATTAGATACAAAACTGAGTTTCAGTTAAATGAAAATTGAGTCTTTCCATATTAAAATTATTACAAGTTTCAAATAATTGATTTCAGGCCCAAACATCCTATTCTATAAATAGATATTCTGTGCAAACTCAAAGTAAAAGTAAGGCTTAATTTTGTGGGGAAAGAATTACAGGGAAAGGATGATTTGCACGAGAAGAATAGAAAATTGTTGTATAGATAGGTAGACTGATAGTACAAGCAATTATAATTATGATACATTACGATATAATGATGAATGTCTCTAAACGTTTCTCACTTAACTCTACTATTATAAATATTATATATTGTATCTAACTTCAGGAGAAAGTACTTTTTCTTCAACAATAACTGTAATATTATTCCTGGTAATAATGAATTGCGCTAATCATAGTTTTTAGTCCACAATATCGTCGCTTCGTAGTAGTAAATAATAAAAATTTAGTTAGCTTCTGAAGGAGTACTGATTAACTTCGGATTTGAAACTCACTAACAATTCTTAAACCCAAATTGTGATACAGTTAGACATTTTAAGATAATTAAAATTCCTGAGTCTTCATCATCTTGGCAAAATACTGTGAGTAATAAGAGAAAGAAAGGGAACGACAGCAATCACATATACAGCATCAGAAAACATTTCCACTACCATCTTTAATAAAGTAAAAGCAAAAGCCACTGTCTTTTGTGCTGTCGTCATTCGTAACTTAATGGCTTTTATTCTCCCCTGTAATTGTTAATATATATATACACACACACACATATATCGATCTATCGATATTACTTATCACAACATTTTGATATGTAATATTTCCAGTAAGGCACTTTATAATAGCTGGTTCATTGTATACGATCAAACAGAACAAGCAGGGCTGCAAGCATGCATAATAATTATGTTATCAATTGTATTCGTAATTCTATCTGGTTATTCCTTAACTAACCTTTGGCTATATCATGTCCAGTTCATTGACTATAAACTACTGTTGTTGTTCTACTGTACATAGCTATAGAAGAGAAGCTTTTTCTTCATTAAAACTGATTAAAACAACAGACGGTTGATTTGTCACTACATATATAACATCTTGTCAATAACTCAATCATCCTCTATATCTCATAGTACTTTAAGATGATGAGAAAAGAGAAGAACTTTGAGATTTTGATATTTTAAATCTTATGGTTGAAAACACTCATAGGCCAAAAATCCCTTTAAATGAGAATAATTGTTCTGGAATAATTTTTTGATTTTGCAAAAGAAAATTGTCAATTTCCTTCCAACCAAAGATTGAAATAGCAATTCCCGTCGTTAGGTTTATACAATTTGCCGTACCACAAATTAAGTCGTTTAGGTTCCATGTTCAACAGAAGAATGTTCCCTTAATAGAAACTTTAGGATGAGACAATCCTAAAGAGAAAGCAGTAGTAGTAAAAGTGGGGAGATTTTGTATAAAAACTAAAATGACGGGAATTTGCAAGGGACTGATGATGAGAAACCCTGGTTAAAAGGGGTTTCAGTAATATGTATAGCTTAACTTGATAGTTAGTTAGTATAATGTTATAGTAATATGATGATGATGTTGACAAAGAAAGTCACTTTGAAATTTTGTGATGGAGCAGATAACCAGGAGACAATTCTCAATTTCAGCTGTGAGAAACTGAATATTTAATACATGATAATACAATGAAGATTGACTGAAATGACTGATTGCTTGATTACATTATTACTATATAGAATGTAATTATTTTATAGGGTACATCAAAAACTGGGGGCATATATAGTAATAATGGTATATATGTATGATTAGTTTTAATTAATATTATATTGTTACAAATTAATTTTAGTCTTGCTCTGAGTGTTGAACAAAAAGTGTCCCTAGATTAAAAATTAGTATTGTGAACTGCATATACTACTACACATTATAATATTACTATACTTTTGTTTTATGGTTATTATTTGTAGTTAACTATATAGCTATAGATGGATAAATACAAAAACGAAGGAAAAAATGAGAAAAAACTGTGATTTCAAGTCTCTGTTGCTTTATATTTATATTGTTATTATTAGTTATTCATTATTAAATTATTGTCTCATTATTATATGTGGCTATATATACACACGTATAAAAATATTTTCTGTTATAATGATGTTGTATAATATTGTATTGTTGGTGAGTAAGTTAGCTTATGAGAACTAGCTGGAGCATAATACTATATTTAAACATCGTACTGTATGTAACTGAAATTATTTATTGAAAATTAGCGAATTTTTATGGACAACAGTTATCTGAATATTATTGAAAACTTATAAGTTCTCATAAAAAAGAAAGATAAAAAACCCAATTAAATAATGTGGATAAGTTGATTAGATTACTTTACACCAGTACTACTAGGAGTATTCTACTGTTACTCCTATAGTTCTATTTAAACTAGAATAGAATCCTAAAAACAAACTGAAAAATGTACCACTTTATTTCTCTAAATTTTCAAAATGCTGCATGCATCTTCGACTCATCAATAATATGCTGTTGTTATATTATTACTACACTGTTATTACTATTATTATTATTATTATCATACATAATGTATGTGTCTATAATGATTTTGCTTAAACAAACATCGTCAGACCCACCTTCTATACTGATCATAATATATTTTATAGCTTATGGTCTATATATAAGTAATTACTAATCAATAACAAACAGAAGTACAGTGCATAGCAGTAGGCACTTTCAGTAATCGTTGTAATACTATACATACATATATATACATTACTGCTACTACTATATACTGTTGTAACATGCCGTCGTCGTCAATGTATAAAGTAAATTGCTGCTTTGACATGCAATTCCTCAGAGGAGAAATGCAAAATGATGGCGTTTTTCCACAGAATTTTAAACTCCTCATCCGTGTCTTATAAAGAGTACGGACCAGGTCAACAAATCTCGTCGGTTGGTAGCATTCTCCAGTCAACCGAATCATCGTTGAAGGGATTTTAAAATAGCACTTGAAGCGAACTTTTTCCATATGAAACCACTAATTTAACAAATACCTCTCTTGCTACAAGTTTACGAGCCAGTTCAAAGGAAAACTGCAATGTGGATTTTCCATGAAGATATTGTATAATAAATTTAGACAAATTGATAAGAAAAAACGAATAAAGATAACAAACAGTCAAAGCACTGAACAAAGTCGATGAATTTTATGCTCACAAATACTTTTTATTTATCATAATTATAATAACCATTTGAATATTTGCCTCATTTCATTTCTCTTATTCTGCATAATTAATTATTATTAATAATAAAAGTAAGTAATTATTAATTCGTAAGTAAAATGAAAAGTAATTTTAATGATTTCTCTGGGATTTAATGATTAGTCTGTTGGTCGCTTTTCACTGTGCTTTCTTGTAAACTCTTCTGCATTCTTTAAAAATTTACGCCTATCTTTTACATATTCCTCAGCCAAATCAGCACGTAAAGGATGTTCCGGTTCTGGGTCATTCACAAGAGCAACTAAAGCTTGAATTACTGTGAAATCAATTAGAAATAAAATATTTACAGAAACTATAAAACTTTCAATGAAGAAAAACATTTTCTTTACTTTTTTACCTTGATCAGTTTTTGTAGCCGGTTTCCAATTCTCTGCACTAATGATGGGTAAGCACACTTGACCTTTCTCATCTATGTTTGGATGATAAATCTTTGTTTTGAAATTTATTTTTGGAGGCTTAAATGGATATTCAGCTGGAAAATTTATTTCGATCCTAAAGGCACCTTTATTGTAAGGGGCATTTTCCTGTTTCAAAAGAATACCAAAATAAATTTCTAAAAATCCCTGATGTAAAACAAAATTTATAATGTTAAATAATTACCGGAACTATTATTCCTTGCCAGTACAGAATATTAGACTCGTCAACAATAATGTCTCTAAAAGATCGAACGCCATTTGTTCTCAAATCTTGCAGTTCCTGCAACATTTAATACAAGGAAATTAAGATCACGGTGAAAGTCAGCTTTCACTTTTTTTATTTAAAGATTCATTTTCATTTCATTTTGTTCATACAATTTTCCCCCAAAGATTTTCAATATTTCTTTTATGATGAAAGCTTTACGTTTTTAAATATTTTTCAGTCATATCAAAATACCTTTTGAAGTCTCCGAGTTGCAGCCATGATTGAGCCTGTTGCGATTTCTTGGATTACTATATGGAAGGTTCTTAATTTATATAATATATACTATTAGCCCTCAACTTCAATTTAACAGTAAAGCTATAGAATACTGCTTTCAACTTGTAATCTTCTATTGTGATAAACTTAGTTAAATTAAAAAAAAATGTTGTTCTGATTTAGTTTAGGGGGCGCAAAACCGGATCTATATTATTTTCCTTAATAGTTTAAAGATATACAAGTAAATTAGAGTGAATAAATGTTACGAGCCTCGAATATTTTTGGTATGAAATGAAATAGCCTCAAATGATATGTATAATGGGATTTTCTTTAAATTAAGAAATGAAGAGATAAAGCTAAAAACGAAATTCTAATCTTAATCTAATTAGAATAAATGATTTTAACTGTGATGAATGTTTAATTTTTAAGAATGAGTAGAATTTTCTTCTACTAATCAAATGTAAATGTGATGAGAACAAGAGGAGGATAGGAAAATTAATTGGATGAAAAAATTGCAAATTGACGTTTGACACAGGATGAAAAATATCTTTAGAATGAGTCTCACTTAAACTCAAAACGATTTAATAAAAAAAGTTGTAAAATAATAATGAAGTATAGCACTAGTGAGTAATAAGTATAGTATAGTTGGATTTAGTGCTTCACTTGTGGGATCGGCTCTATACTAGTACTGAGGATAATCAAGAGCTCTTCTTTTGCTATGTACACGTAAATCCTGTCTTTTTCATGTGAAGCAAATGGAGAAAATCGTATATCCTTTCCCCTGTATATATGCATAGTATTCTTATGCTTTTGGTTGGTTTACGTTGTCGATAAGGATGACCAAACACGGGGAACTTACCTTTTAATAACCCATCATAGACATTCAATATAAAATACCTATCACATATCCGTCTCACGACCTTTATTTACTTTCACCTTATTGCAGCAGGAGAAAGTTCCGAGCAATTCCACTTAATTCCTCCCCTTTCTCCTCTTATATGGACATTTCTACTTTCTCCAGCTCATTAATTACGCTGGAATGCTTCATTTAACAGTATCGAATGGTAATGTTTTAATTATTACTTCCAACATCAATATAAACTATACATACTACTCACAATCAAAGTGGTCAACTCCACTATAGACAATAGTTGGGTACTTTATTTATTGTGTAGCACTCCATTCTGTGTACAAAAACATGCAAATCCTTGAAACAATAACAATAACCATGAAAAGGACAAACTTAAGTCATTTAACTTCTGAAATTTAGTTTGGCTTACGAAATATTTGTTTTTTTTCTGTTATCAGTTATCTTGTACAGTTTATCCACAGGTTAGCAGTAAAGCAATTTACATAATTATTTGGTTTTAGGTTTATTACTTATTCAGTTACGTAAATCACTTGAGGTCACGATGTCATACTGTTATAGATTGAATGATAGAGGACATGCGACAAGTTATATTCTAATAAATCTTTGCATGGTATTACTGATAGTGCTGTGCAGTTCTGTCCATTTGTATTGTACGCTACAGTAAAATATACCCTCTGGTCATGTCATAACAGAAAAATCGGTGGGCAGAATATATTCTATTTGAATTACTTTTACGATGGGGAAAATGAAAATAATAATTTTCGAATCCAAAGGAATATAATATAATAATATTGTCGTTTAACGTTTCATAAAGATTTAAATTCAAAATGGAAAATAAATAATTAACAATTACCTATTATAATAGTAGATTTCATGTATAAATAATATAGCTTTGAACATTAGAAATTAAAAATACCAAGAATGCCAATTATCAACTTCATCTGCTATTGTTTCATGCAAAACGCATTGGGAATAAAAATATTTTCCGAAGCCATATTTATTTTTATATATTTACATCCATCATTATCATTATTATGCAATGCAGACTGGAGACGTTCCAAATTATACACACATGTATTTCTTTCCC
>JAQFZB010000764.1:0-10861 GCA_034695165.1 Desoria trispinata | reverse complement strand
TCCAATGCGGGGTATATTGAGATTTCATATTTTATAAGATACCATAAGTTTAGCGCAGTGTGACAAAATAAAAAAAAAGCTTTAATTAAATGGTTGCCTATTTACTGATACTTTGCTTCTTAAACAACCGATCCAAATCGTATAAAATTTAGCATCCAGTTACTACGTTGGAGTAGTTGGCTCAACAGTGAGATGAGTGAGTTTGAAGATCCATTTTTCCGGATTTTCAACCAACATTCTCTCCTCCACTCAAAATTTTATACTCAAAGTAAGTATCAGTATTTAACTGAGGAAATTAAAGCCACTCTGTAATAATGAATTCCCCAAAGTAATATATCTATAGTAATATGGAATAGTCTCCACTGTGAAATAAATTGGGAGAGTAATAAAAGTAGGTGAAAGGAATAACCACGAGAGAGAATAAAAAAGAAGGAAAATAGTGATAGGTTAATCCTATTTTAAGTAGAGAAAGAGAAAAGTCAGATTTCTCGTTTATTACTGGGGAAAGTGCAAATGATTCTCTCTGCACTTTTTCTTATTCTCTTATGGATTTATCCTCAACTTAAGCTCAGCCCAGTGGCAGCAGCAGTCAGAGATTCTTGAATAACTATATATAGCGTATGTACAATCAACAGTGCTCTTGTCTTCCTCACTCTTTCCCCGTTGACTTCATGAGAATCTACAAGGGCTACAACTGGAATAATGAGTGAGGCATTAGGCTCCAGATTTCATTCGTATTCTTCAAATGACTACCTACCTCCACTTTTCAAGGGACACCACCACTCACCATCAACTTTCAATAAAGAACTTTTAGTTACACTTTGCTTCCACTATACTTGATAATCCAAAAGGAGACCATTTTTCTACAACTAAATCCATTTCATTATTAAAATATTGCAGATTTCTCTCAGAAAGACATATGTATTCTTTCAGCTGTAATGTTTAATTGTTATAGGAATATATATAAGGGCCTTTTTTGGAACAAATTAATGATAATTACGGAACATGGCTAAAGTGGCTTGAACATCACTATGCAATCCAAGGAGTTCATAAAACCGAGTTTTACGCCTTGAAGCTCACTTTCACTTATACGATTTTTTGCTCAATTTACCTTCCATGGTAATAAATATCTTCCTCTTTGGGTTTGCTCTAGACTCTGTTGGTAGTAGTAGTACAGTAGGGATTCTTTCACCAAGCGAATAAAAGTTGGGAGTCTCGTCATTGTGTGGTCCTTTCACTCACAGCAACCACAGCATAACCACGGCCCACGTTGAGCTATGAAGGGGCATTTTATTACAAACCTCATGTCTACTTCACCAACACTACTCCTAAGCTAATACTCCGATATGATGGGGATGAGGCTGTCAGTGGCACATTAGACGCACTTTCATTTTAAACTTACCATTGGATTTCTCAAAATACTCTCCTGCTGCCAATCAATTCACCCAGATATAGACTTTCGTGTGAATTTATACAGCCAACTGTGAGTGAAATCCAGAACCCAACAGCAGTCTGTCAAACCAGGTCATCAAGTCTCCCGTGTTATTAACTTAAATTTACTAACCTGAATTATCAATTACTTTCTTACTTCCCTGCTTTGAAAACTCAGTCAGCAGTATAATCTACTTCCATCGTAAAAGTTCATATAGTTATATTATTATGATATAAGTATATATAGCCACATTCGTATTATTATAACACTATTTTTGAAACACAAAAATAAGTTTTATATCTCATTTCCAAAGTTAAAATGTATTATACAGGGAATGTAAAGAAATTCCAGTTAAGTGACGAGGCTTTAATTTGTGTCTGACAATAGAGGATCAAATTTGCCAGAGTACCGATTATACCCTAGTTGACCATGACAGTACCAACTTGAGCACTTTGAAATGTGAAGGAATTCCGTTATAATCTGGTTCTGGTCAACAACTTTTTAAGGGATTAAATGCAACGTGTTGGGCAAAGGGATTCGGTGACGGAAATTTATACTTCACTTCCCTCAGAGAAAGCATAAAGCATGGCACGGCGTAGCGAGACGAGATCGACATTCGTGATTTGGACACCAAATAATCCAGTGAGATTTACAAATCCAGCTACTTTTTAAAAGATATAATATAAAATGTCGTGACTTTCAAGTTTGTTGTTCTGTATATTTATAGGAAATAATAACATCCAAACATCTCAAACTATATGTTCCCATCATGTGTACAATTATTAGTCTGAGCTGAATGCAAATGTATAGTGTTTTGCTTTACATTTTATTAATCTAAATTATAGATCGTAGCCTTTGGAATGAAAACAATGAACTGGAAATAGAATTTATGATACATGTAGAGTCTTTCGTACATGTTCTGATTCTTTATAGTATTGTGTTGTTTGTTAGACGTGAGTAGGTTATATGTAAGACATGTGTTTGAAAAATGGTTTGGATGCCAAGATTCAGCTAGAGAGTGACTAAAGTGGATCGACATTGTGAGATTTGCAAGAGTGGAATAACAGTCAAAGTTTTTACTTACCGCTGAGGGAAGAGATTGCATCTGAACGTGACAACTCTGTTGTTGGGTCGAATTTGTTGCTCTCCAATATAGCTGAGACGATTGGGTACAAGAAGAGAAGGGACTGAGAGAGTCTCATGACCATAAATGCGAATCTTGTCCTTTCCAGGTAGAATACAACTAGGATATGATACAATGGCTCTGATGGAACCTCTACACGGCATAACAGTTGGTTTAGTCATGTTTATCCAAAATTGCGAGCCCCACTCAACCCTAAAAAAGACATCAAGGAATTCCGATAATAACAACTTAATTTGCATATTCTGTCCATTGCTTTCATGGGAGTCTAAGCATACAAAATGAATGCTTCTGCTCCCAATAAGATGCTTGTAATAACAGCACATAGTACTACAGTTGTATAATAGTAGCTGAAGAAATCTCAATGATCTTCTCTTGGATAAGTAAGAAGAGTCTTGCACTCGTTTCCTGTCAATGTCTACGAGTCCATTATGAACACATTATGAAACGAATGCTAATGCTTGGGAATCTAGCTCCCGACTTTCTCCTTCTTCCTAACAACATTCTAACACTTCAAGATCAGTAACGTGTAAAACACGCTACACATATTTCCACATTTTGTTCCTTGTTTCGAGCCAATTCTCGTTCAATTCCTATGAATATGCTGGACTGACTTTAAAGTTCAAGGAGCTCAGAAACGGAAGCAATTTAGATCCCAGAAGTGTCGCAGTAGATTTTTCTCCTTGCTTTTGTATTTTAAGACCATTTTCGTTCTAAAATGCACTACGTGAGCAAAAAATAAACGATAGTCAATCAGATAGTCACAGTTTGATGATGTGTCGTAGATAGTCGCAGATTTTATGAATTTACTTTTTCAGCTCAATCTATAACTTAACCTTAATACAGCAATCATGTAAAGTAATGCAATTAGCAAGTATAACTGCTTTTTGTCAGGCACACACATATACTTCTAAATGTTATATGAGTACAAAATATTCGTTTACAATCGACGGTTAGACTTGTGCTCTAAAGCCTATTAAAAGTACTTTTAAAAGATCTCTCAAAAACATTACAATCTTACATTAACAGTATAGAATTCGATTAAGTACAAGTATGCCACTTTGGCTAGAATACAGTAACAAATTTATCCCAACAACGACGTATGTAGAATATTAAGTACTATAACTCAGACGTCTCTTGTTTATTATATAGGCGTTTAGTAGTTACCGTAGTTAGGTTTGTTGTTGAGTTATGTCATGGATAAAATCTAGTGGCCAGTGTGAAAGAACTGTAAGAAGGTTGATCTAGAAAGTAAAAAATAACTATCCAATGTATATAGTATACGAAGAACAGGGAACGGGAAAAATAACGCGGCCGCACATACATTCACGACATATTTGGAATTAGCTCCAAGCTACATTTTGGACTTGTGGGAAGACATTATTTTATTTGAGTTGGCTCTGCGTTTTTTTAACATGCTCAAGCTCCAAATACTATCTGAAGCCACAACTCAAGATTATTTGCGGGGAAAGCGGTTTTGTCGCTTTCATTTTGACTCTTTTCTCTCAGAGCTGAATATATGGGATTTCAGTGAACATGGATTCAAATGGTTCCGTTTCCTCCTTCATCTTGCTTCCTTTACGGGAAGTGAAATTCTCCACAATATTACACTTTTGTCCATTTATATACACGTCTGGTTATGAGTGCAATTAAGATGCGAATGAAACCAATTTCAACGCAATACAAAGTCAAGGAAAAGCTCTTACCGGATAGGTCGACTTTTGGCGATAACGGCGTTAGTAGATTTTTCTCGTAATTGAACTTTATAGGTAGCGTTGCGTGCCCATAAATGACATTCAATGCTTGTCGTTATGCGCCCTTCTTTCTGTAATTATAATTCCATAAACAAAATTATCATCATAAAATTGCATTATGTCGTCAGTTATTCAATCCCCTTCGTATAGACAACTATATACCCCAACAACACATATAGCTTTCCTAATGCATCACTTTTTATGAAATCTCAAGTTTAATTACTTTATATTATTGCCCGTTTATTCCATGCAAGTAAGTATATTGCACAATAAATATGTTTTTATCTGCAGAAACAGTTCAAAACTAATAAATAAACAAATTTTATCATTGGAGAATACTTTCATTAATAAGGCAAAGGAATATATTATAGGAATAAGGAATTGCACTAGATGAAGTTAAACAAGAAATGACTTATACCGTTCTGTTTAGATTTCATTCAAAATATAAATAAAATATTCAGAGAAACTCATCCATACTGAACATTTGAACATGAGAATAGTGTTCTGAAAAATTTTAACACATTTAAAAAATGGACAAATTTACAAAGGAAATATTCTGTTTAAGGCTTTGGGTTGCAAAGATTTTCAAAGTCTTTTAGGTTTGTTGCTAGTGTATTAATAGAAACGTCAATTAATTAAATGACACGAACTTCTCACAACTATTTATTTTCTATTTCAAGCCCTAGATGACATTATTTCAGTTGAACAGGGTCTTAATTGCATTTGTATGGAAAAGATAAATTGAACAAGAGATGTAACACTTTTCCATTATAGCAAGGTAATTTTAAAAATTTAGTTTTTATTGCAAGAGTTCTAGAATACTACCCAAGTGGAATGTTACTTTTTATAAAGCAAACTTAAAAAACAATTTGCTGAACATATTTAAATGACCTCAAAATGGTAGACAAGGTTAAAATATGAGAAAGTAAAAAAGCATATCGTCGTAGATTTCGTTTGTCAACAGATAATCCACTTTTCACATTATTTGTAGGATGATTCCACAAAATCAAGGCATTTTGCTATTAATAGAGAAAGTCCTTACAACTCTTCAAATCCAATTCCCTCCAATTCAGTTTCCTGGGATACCTTCCATTTCCAATCCATTCAATTTCACGACATTGAGTGGCTTTATGACCACTTGTGCGTTGGCTTTGAGAAATTGGATCCTTCTAATAGAATTCTTTGCCACCTCAAACTTGTTTCATTTCAGACTCTACCTATTTTCTATAAGTTTAAGCATTACAATGTGGAAAGTTTAGGTGGAAATGAGATGAGTCTAATTCAAAGCATCAGTTGATGACATTTCGGTTTTTCCGAAGTTTGATACTCTCTTCAGTTGAAAGAAACTTCAAAATTTAAGCGAAACTTTTGAAGCTACTGCGTGGGATTAAAATTTACAAGAGTTGTGGTGCTGTAATAGATTCTACTTTCCTACACACACACAAAAGTCCGTTTTGAAAATTTAACCTAAAAGTATTCTCCATTCCACAATGTTATCCATTTAGATTAAAGATATACATCTCTGCCTTTATAGACAGTCATATATTCATTGCTATAACTCTTATTGATAGTAATAAGAAATTCAACATAGACGAACAGTATTTACTATGGTAATTGTTTAGTTAGGGTAACTTTAGTGAAATCGTCACCAGGGATGTAAAATGACAATTTATCAGAGCACAAAATTGTTTATTTGATACTTGAGAAAACTCTAACCTGAAGTGAGTGAAGTGGATCTCGAAAAACTGTAGCAAAATCTCGATTGCAATCTTTTCCAGATACCATATTATTATCACTGTCTTCAAGATCACGGTGGTCATCATTTCCATTGGAATCAGTCTTGATTTCTGCACCACTGCGTGTGCATATGGATAGCACAAGAAGTGTCGAAGGAAGAGGTAATTTCGGTTTGCAAGCTATGCTTCTTGTAAATCCAAAACTGATTGGCGTCGACGTAGTGTACGCTTCAATACGATGTGGCACATCGAACACTATTGTTGGATATTCTATAATGATTGAAATATTTGAGAGGATTTTCAGGTTTCTTGAGTATTCAAATTTTATCGAATTTAAAGTTGCATCTTCTTCGTCCTTTACAAGTTGTACGTCACCGTGAACAACTCGGACATTATACAATCCTCCCTTAACAATGAGATTGCATTCAAAATTCACCTAAAAATTCAATTATTCTTTTAAGTTAATTGGAACATATCTCTGTGAATAGAACGGATTAATTTATTCCAAGTTTTGAGTAATTGATTGTAGCAGATGGTCTACTACTTCAAAATTATACTACGAAATCCATGAAGTGCTTTTTCGAATTCTATAATTTTTATCATCATTTTTATAAATCCGTATAAAATAGTGATTGGAAAAATAGGCTGCATATTACACATCATAAAATTAACGATAGTGTGTGCCCTTAGTAGCAACTTTTCCTCTTGGGAAATTATAATAATTGTAGAAACGATTCAATTCCCGTGAAAATAGTGTTTACATTATTTGTATAAAAGATGTATAATTTTGTAGTTCATAGAATATCAAAGTATTCTTTGTAATCTTTATAATATTCCAAGTATTTCTTTGCATTCTCTTCATTATAAACGTAATAGTAAGAGTAAAGGAAACCTCAAATAAGTAAATTTTAAGTTTATCAAAGCCCAACCACTTGATTAAAATAAAGTGAGCTATATGTTTGAATAGTTTAGACAGACGGTTGAGTAAATTAGGATAGCAGATGTTTTCCTCAAGTAAAAGGAATTCTCATGAGATTTGTATCTGTTTGTTAGAGAAGGACGAGGAATAAAAATGGGGCTAAGTTTTAACTTGATATTTTGAAAGTGAGTTTCTACCTTTTCCCAAGCCGTGGTGATTGGTGAAGGAATGCTTTGGGTGGTGAGCAAAGTTTCTTTAGCATCTTTTGGGTCGACAAGAAGCAACTGCACCCAAAGCGATGGCAGACTCAAAGTTTCGTCAAGAGTGCCAGTAAGATTAAAGACTAATGGAGATAGACGAGTCCACACCACAAGGTCTCCACTAAGAGCCTGGAAATCCCTCGGACCTACAATCTGAATTGCTTCAGCCTCCGCCAACGGCCATGATAATGACGATGTGGATGATGTTGCTGATTCCGATATGTCCGATTCTCCAAAATCCCCATCCATAAAGCAGCTCGGGGCTGCAACATACACACAACACTCAATTACTTATTACTACCAAAAATAATTGCCAAATCCACCCGAGAACGAATCAAAACCATTATGACGATACATGATGATAACATCATAATGAAATATCTCCGAGTTTCTCTTAGTTGCTGCTGCTGCTCTAGTCCAATAACCAACAAATTCTCCATAGATTAATGGCATTCTCCTTTGCCTCTACTCTCAACCCCATATACGCTTATTTTACACGTTCCTCTAATAATCGACTTATTTTACTAGCATCCACTATGTGAGGTTCTCGTACTAAATAAATAATTGACATTATCACGCTGCTACTTTTGCATTACTAAGAGTCGTAAGAATGTGAAGAATTTCTGTGATCTATTCTCTGCTCATTCTGCTTTCCTCACACTAGATTAGATTCAATAATATTTTCATATCCCAGAGAAACATAATACCTATAACACATAGTGTATAATTTTGCCGTCTCTTCCTTTCATTTTCAATAACATTAATGAAAGAAACGTTCGTGCTAATTCCTATTTCTACTTTTTAATTTACCCCAGGCCAAATACTATCTATCCTGTGGTTTGGTTGCAATTATATAATTTGTGTACCTGGAGGTTGCGAGAATTTGCTAATATGTAAAATTTACTTTGAAAAAGATGTTTACACCCTTCTTTTGTTTAACTTATTCTAAAATAAATTGTATGTAAAGAAAACTAAAAGAAAATATTAAATATTCGTAGAGTGAAACGCATTGGGTGGTTTTGACAGGAGTTGTTCTCATTTTCATAAAAGTTGAGATGTTAGATTTGATGAAAAAGTACAGCAAAGTATTTCTCAGGTTTAAGCAGTAGTAGTGCATAAGATTATTATGTAATTTACAATGGGAGTGGTTGTGTTTTTTCAGGTATGATGTTACATTTGTTTTATGCTGGCCTTTATTTTTCTTGGGTGTATTTCTAGGGTAGGGTGGTGGTGTGCATAGGTGAAAGGAATGAAGGATGAGATACAAAAGAACCAAAAGAACAGCTCATGATAAGGCTTTGATCCGGTTCATTGAGGAAGAGTGAAACAGGTTGAGTAAAAACATGTAAAATTCATGGAGAGTGAAGTTCCTCCAAAAGATCCAACTTTCTCTTTCCAACTACTATATATGCTACTGCCACCACCAACAAAGTGAATTCCATTTCCACAAACACTGCTGCTTGTTACAAAGTGTTTGTTTGGTCATATGTTTGAATAGTTTGAAGTTTGTTGTCGGATCATTGTCATAATAATAAAAAGTGCATTGGTTCCATCCAAACTCTAGCTGGGAAAACATTTACTTCTCTTGGGAGATCAAATGGATGGAAAACTCAAGAGTTTGGTTTCTGGAAATTGACGGACAACTTTACAATTTACAACTGAAGTATATTAATACTGCACATGTGAACATTATTATTTCTTCAGAAAATAGTCTACGCAATCAATATAACCTCCTTGCTGAGATGAAATCTGCCTTCTATTTTTATGTTGCATTCATTATACATGTGTGTAATAAGGGATGCTATATAGTGATTATCATATGAAGTACTGGTATTGTGTAGATAGCATTTTGGAGAAAGGTTGAAATGATTCGATGGATTTCATTGATTTGATCGAAAGGAGAAGATGACAACATATGCTTTCTCTACCCCAACCAACTTCCCCTTCTAATTCACTAACTCATATCCAGGTATAAGCAAAGCTACTCCAACGTAGAGATAAATGTAAGGTGAACTTGTTAAATTCTAATAGCCATCAACCAGTAGTACCTTCGTGTTTTTTTTCCTTGGTTAAATTGCATTCGTAGGCCATTTATTGTATGCAGTGTGTCCCTCTGTTCTTCATCCATCTGCCATGAAAATAACTCGTAATGTGAAAAGCACCCCACAGTCAGGGAAGCGAATACGTAGCCAGCCAGGTATTAGGGGAGTGTTGTTACAAATGCTATTATTTTTCTTTAAAGTCAGAAAACACTATTTCTGACATTTACTTGTATTAGAAACTACTAAATTATAACATAATATCGATTTATGATAAAAAAGTAACTTTATTTTTATAATAATATTATTTGAAAATATGTCGCAGGACCATACATTACCGCTCCCCTTAACAACATCATTGGTTCAATGCAATGTGTAAAGTGGTAATAATATTATTTCAGTAGTGAATTTTTCGTTTCTAGTCTACATCGAGCACCAACACATTCGATCTCTTGACAATTTCCTGATAAAAGTAAATGTCTCATGACAGAGGTAACAAAAATAGCCATTTGTACTGGCCACACGACACGAGGGTTCACTTTCACTGCTTTTCACACTACCATACTGGACTAACATGTGAACAACAGGATTTCTTTCGACCTGTATGTGTGTGTGTTAAACTGTACAAAAGTAAATGATAGATGGAACTTTCAAGAAACCACAAAATACAAAGAAATAGTAAATAGCCCTCTGATATTTTTCAAAGGTATGAGATTCAAGTTGAAGCGTAAACTTAGATTTATAGCAAAACGGATATACTTTTCCATTTCACTTGATCTTCCATTTGTCTATGGGGTCTGGCCTAGTACTATTAATATTCTCTAAGGTGCACACGTGCCACAGCCATTATACCCCTCTGTGACCACACTAATACATTCTATTCCCTTCTTTCTACATACTATTTGTATTTCTTATATTTACCTGACTTCCTTTCATTTTTATAATATTTCTTATTTAGCTCTTTAGTGCTCTAAGAAAAATTGGTTAAGTTTACTATTCTTTCGTGGATTAGAACTATTATTGTATTTCACATCCTTTGAATTTGAGATCCATGCACTGTGATTAGAAAAATGTCATGCAATACTATAAGGTTAAATGTCTCCATAGTACAATCATTCCACAGGAGAAATCATACAGAAACAATTCTCTGAACCTTGAAAACTTTTTATTGTGCTTTGCAGGGTTTTCAGTACTTTCAGAATTCAGCTTAGTACCTCAAGTGAAATAACTAGAGAATGATCAAAAGTTAGATTACTACTCCATATATTTGAATTTACTTTGACTTGTTTAGATTAAAAAATTGATTAGACTTTTTGACAAAATCATGACATAAAGTTTTTACTGTATATTTTTTAACTTTTTTAGTTGAAGGGGTTGGAAATAATCGACAACAAGTCAATTGTAACTGGACAGATAAATCCTTTTAAGCTTGATTTTATGCACTTTATTTTTCCCCGACTTCATTTTGTCCAATTTTATTCTCTCTGTCCTCCTTTCGCCTGTATCTGAAAGTCTAAAAAAATTGTGTCAACTTCTAGATTGAAAATTGGAATAAACAAACCCAGTGTAAGGATAAATGA
>JAQFZB010000763.1:0-10866 GCA_034695165.1 Desoria trispinata | reverse complement strand
TGTCGAGTGGAAATTTTACCCCTTTCCTTTGGGGACATTGAAAGTCAATAACATAGTACATAGTAATAGGCATGTATATGTATCGTTTTCTAAAGAGACAAAGACAACCTGATTCAATAATGCGATTCATGAAAAAATAAATCTGCCAACCATCATAAACATCATAAACTTTTTTGTTGGTGTAGCTGATTTTCTCAAAGGACCCCAAAAGGGGGTTTAAAGAGTTCCATTATCAGCGTGATAGTGCAGTATGAATTAAAGCACTTATCATTATCACTCATCATCATGTTGTTGAAGGCCAATGTCACAGGAATATAGAAAGTCTGTCTGAAATAACACATCTAGCCTAACTCACGATGAATAACAAGTGTTCGTTCCCTTCAGAAGCGTAGTAACAATGGAAGTGACCTTAACATGATTCTGTGTCAACCTTCTTTCCGTTTCTTTGCTATTGACATTGATTTTTACCTCCATTAATTGGGATTAGCACATTTAACGAAAAGCATAAATGAGCCTTCCCATAACATAAAATTAACCATTGGAAAATTGGTGCTTTATCAAAGGGAATGATGAAGCATGATTTGGTGAGAATAAGCATAATATGCCGAGAGTTTAGAAATTGAATCTTTGAATTTAATATTAGAACAAATTTTATATCAATAAACGATTAAAGTTCTGTATTGTCCAAAATGTTTAAAATTAAGATGAAGTGTGAAATTCACAATTATAATTATATACTTAAAGTATAACGTTTTAACGTTCATGTATTAATGGACAAATGGACAATGGCATAACAATACAAATATTTATGTGGCGTCGCACTTAAAAAAGAACTTTTTCTAAAATTTAAATTATTTGTTTGAGCTCTGCAATAATTTCTTTTGCTCTTTCTTTATATACTTTTGTTGATAATTTTGGTTCTGGTTTCCATTTCGTTGCTTATTGGATTTCATTGGGTTCTAAAAATATGAAATAAACAAATCAAATGATGATGTAATGGAAATTGTAATGGAAATTATAATTTTAGAAATATAGTAAAGTGTTACAAACCATTTTGATGTTAGAATTATCCGTTGAAGAAGGAGTAACTTCTTCGGTACTTGAAGAAGACTGAGGAGATATCTTTGACGAATCTTCATTAGAAGTATTTGAAAGTATTAAAGGATCCTTATTTTCGTCCAAAAATATTTCCTCTTCTTCTTCCACAGTTTCTGGCATATTGTTTTCTCTTGATTCCATACTACTACGGTTAGAGCTATTTTGGCTTCCTCCTTCGCTCTCGGAATGAATTGTTTCAAATTTAATATTAGCAGTACGATATCTATTTAGAATCCGAGCGTGTGGCGATGTTGCAGACAATTTGCGAGGAAAATCATAAGCCTTTCGTTGGGGAGTGGCTCCAGTTGGTAAATCTATTAGATATGTAGATTCCCAAAACTCATTAAGTTTTCCAGATTGCATGTACAATCGTTGTTTGTAATCTTCTGCAGCTCTAGCGACGGTGTCAGAATGCTCGAACATTTGTTCTTTAGATTTTTCCGTTTCTTCTTGTTCTTTTTCCAACATTTGCTGCAATAATTTTTTATTTTCTTTAAACTCTTTACACATAGTGGCAACAAACGTGGACATGAGTAGTTCTGTTTGAGCAGTCTGCTGATCAATACGTTGTTGCATTTGATCAAACATTAATTCCTTTTTGTGGAATTTTTCCTCCAATTCCAATCGTTGACTTCCGGAAAAGCCAGAATGCTCTTCACGGAAGGCATTTAAATCTTGAGCAAGTGTACGAAGGCCGTCGTCGAAATCTGTTCTAAAGCGTTTCCCAGCTTCATAGTTAGCAGATTCGACGTTCTTTTTTCTTTCCAAACGATTGTACAATACTTCTAAATTAACAGTTGTTTCAGACGCAGTTTCTAGTAGAGCTGCAGCTTCGTCTGTTAATTTAACCTCTGTCTGTGTGTGGGCCTTAACTAAATGCTTCATTTCCTCTTTTTCCATTTCCACATTGGTTAGTCTTTTGCTTAACTCGGCAATCTGCTGTTTTAAGGTTAAAATTACTTGATTGGCTGCCTCAAGATCATCTTTCGTTTCACTGAGAACTGCTTTAATTTCTTCGCATTCAACATCTTTTTGCTGAACTTGTTCTTCTAAACTTTTTGTGTATTGAATTTTCTCGGAAAGATCTTGATCCTGAGATTCAATTTGACTCATCATTCGATCGTAATTTTCTTTGTCGACATAAATTCCATTTTTTTCGCGTGCTGCCAAAAGGTCCTTTCTTAAACGTTCAATCTCTTCTGTATACTCTTTTAGCATTGCTTTCTTTGTTAGCTTTTGATTTACTTCTGGTCGATTTTGAATGTTTTTAGCTCGGTGAGCGTAATCCAAGGTGCTTAGAGTTTCTTCAATGTTAATAGAAGCTGGAGAAACCGTAGCAATAATTGACGTTTTCGTCTTTCCTCCCAGAGAATCTTGGAGCAATCGAGTGAGTTTTGATTCACTAAAAATAAAATTTATGTTTACTAATCTCTTTTATCAATTCGAGAGTGAAGTGTAGCATACCGATAGGGAACATGAGGAGTCCGTTCCACCAAAGCCGTAATAACTCTACCTAGAGTGAGCAACGATTGGTTAATGTTTCCTGCTTCTCGTGCCCGCTTGTCAACGGCACCAGAACGCCCAATATTTTCGGATCCGGCAAGATCAACAAGATGCAATTTCCCAATCTTGAGTAAGTCCTCGCCTAACATGTTGGATTCCTTAATGTGCACGGTAACAGTGAAAACTGTATGTGACCGACTTTTTTGTCGATCGAATAAGAATAAGCAAATCATCGTTTTGTTCAATAATATAGAAATAAAAGACAGAAAATGTTTTCAAAATATTAAAAAAAATATACCTTGAATTCGCATTTAGTAAAGTAGACGCTGTTTTTCTCATAAGAGATCCTCTTTCCATAATGGCATACACCTCATGTTTATTTTTAACAATTACTTCTTCCAACCCCTGAATATGTACAGAACCTTTCTTTGAAGAATCTTCGTATAAGCGTACAGTCCTACAAATGTAATTAGACAATTTATAATAAAAACTGACTTATTGGTAGAACTAATGCTAATTTATAAATACTTTGGTTTTGAATCTTCTGAAGGAGATAATAAATCGTAAACTTCCTCATTGTACATTTCTACAAGCGATACTCGAACTGTAAATTCCTGAGAAGTCACCCTTAATTCGTCAAACAATTGACTCATGGCACGGGGAACGATGCCGGCAAGTGGATCCTAATAAGGGTTGAAATTGAATATTTTAAAAGTATGCTAATCATTATGACTAAAAATTGCGTCATTAAAGAGTAGTATTTACAGATTCCCATGTATGAGTGCTTCCTGAACGTTCACCCTCCATAGTGAATGTTTTTCCAGTGCCAGTTTGTCCATATGCAAAAACAGTACAGTTGTACCCCTGCAAAACTTCTTCCAAAAGTGGCGAAACCACCGAACGATATACATCAATCTGAAAAAGGAGAATGTAAAAATCCATCCACATGACACCGTTCGTACTATATGAAACTAAGGTTAACGGTTTTTAAACATGCAAGCTAGCTACCTGTTTTGAATGAGGACCAAAGACTTTATCAAAAGTGAAGGTTTTAGAAACACTTCCTGCGCCACGTTCCCGAACAACAACCTCCCGTTGTCCAGCACAATCAACGACTGTCGTAGCAGTTTTCGACTTTTCATGGGAGTTGATTGGTCTGTTTAAAAATGTCAAATAAAATATATATTCATATGTTTTTGCTACATTAACAATATATAATTGCTCTGAATTCTTACCGTACTCTAACGAAGACCAGAACGTTCTCTCTTTTCTCCTTACTCTTTGTGTATTGTATGTCGGGAGTGCACATTTTGCTGCTTTCCATTCCTGAATCCAGCTTGATCTATGACAAGTTTTAAAGTATCTTATTTATTTATTTGGGAAATTCACTAATTTGCTAATATTGAACAGTTGACAGTATAGTAGAAAGGCTTCAATTTTATTTGATTGAGTTAATAATCTAAAATAAAAATCATAAGACGATTGTAAACTTTTTGATTTTTGGATTTGGAGATAGACAATTGACAATGTTACTTTCCCGTTACAAAATAGTATGACAGAGAATATTCTGTGAGTATGACAATGTGTGTTTTGAAAGTGAAATTATTCATTGACCTAAACTAATCCAAGCTAAACTAATTAATTGCGATAAATAAACCTTTGACCTTAAGACTTACCGTTTTGTTTTGTCGTTTCTCTGAAATAAACCACCGGTTGGTTGATGGGATGATTGATGATAGAAGACGAGTTGATAAAATAAACCGTTGACACTCAATGCTGTTGATCGTTACCCTTTTTCCTAAAAAAAAGTCCAGTAGTATTATAAAGAGACCGACTGACAGTGTTTGGCGCCATCTCTTTTACCGCGTTCATTTTCCATGTTCCATTCATAATTCATGATCATTCCAAAAGAAATTCATTTTTTCTCCAGGATAACACAACTTCCCCCAAGGAGAGGCCCTCTTTTCGTAAATTTATTGATGCAGAACTATGTTATCTGAAAATTTGGATAAGATGATAGTAATCCGGTAGAAATTCAGAACGGGTTATATATACATTCCAGATGATGGGGTGGATTGATATGTTTAATAAAATAATATTGGTGCTGTAAGGAAGAAGGAAATGGTTTTTCCTTACACTTTCCCATGCCATAATACCACAAACAAAGATGTAGAATTATTGATAATATGCAAAAAAGATCGAGGTTTTTTTGGCTGGTTTCATATATATGATTTGAATTGCATTGAAGGCTACAAACAAAGATTTTTTTTTGAGTTTTTATTTGCTAAATGTTTTTTAAACAGAATTTCTATTCAATTTACATTTAGAATCAAGTGATAAAATGAAAATCAATATTACACAGTAAATATTATTTTCATCAACTCATTAACCAAATAACAAATAATTTCGGTTACAAGACAAATCCTTCTCCCATGTCTTGTACAACTTCATTTCAGAAGTTTCACTTGGGTGTAAAACTTGCTGAAAAAATGCTGTCATTTCAATGAGCTGTCGCAAATAATCTCGTGCTTCTGGAAGAGTCCTTCGCATCATGACTGCTACCTCAAACCCACTTAATAAAGCACGTTTCTTCTCAAAGATGGATGAACCCCATTTTTCATGATTCAAAATCAGCGACCTGAAAATTAAAAATGCATTTTTTTTGGTAAAGTGTAAACAGTAAAAACATACGACTGCCTAGTCATTAGCATTTTACTTTACTGATCCAAATTAAATAAAGCAATTTTAAAATAATAATTACTTCACTGCCTTTTCAGCTTTTTGGCAGTACATAGAAGATGTCTTCGCCATCGAAATTTTCTTCTGCAAATCGTTGGCACCCACCACGAAAGTTTTGTACTCTTTATAGCGACAAATACACTCTGCGAGGCATTGAATGTTGTTCCATTTATTTCGCAATAAATTAATGCTTTGATCGAATCCTTGCTTCAAGGGACGCGTGTAGCTAATACAAATTTCCTCTCCAGGAGAAATGGCTCTCAAAGCAAAGAGGACCTAATAAATATACGTATCTTTTATATAATTAATTAATGTTCAACAAAGTACTCCTCATTCAGAAATAAAAAAATGAATTAGATTAGATCTTGCCTTAACATTGAACTTCTTGAGATACACCAACCCTGCATTGGGTTGACACGCGTGATTCACACGAGCAATTTTGAGACACAACACGTCGCCAGGAATATCGCCCTGTTCATCACATCCAAAGCAGTTTTGCTCAAACTTGGACTCAATTGTTCCACCTTTTGGTTGTAAATCCTTTGTCATCGGATGAGCTTCGGCCCTCAGCTGACAAGCATCCACAATGATCCGTTGGAATTTACAAAAAGGACGTAACGTGATGATACCCAAATCTGGATTAATTTAAGCATGTATTATTTGTTCATTAAACTTAAACTTACATTCTGCATTCTAAATAACCTTTCCCAATGATATGAGCTATTTTCCAATCCAGTCCTTCTTCTCCAGCACCCAATTCACACCAGTTCTTATGGCTCTGACCTTTCGCCGACAACGGAGAAGATGTTTCAACGTCAACAGACCAGTCCTTAACTTGGCAGTCTCGACCGCAGTAAGCCCGACGATTACATTTCGAGCACAATTTCACCATCTTTGAATCTTTAATAGGAATGTGGCAAAAAGCACAACTGCGTTCCTGACCTATGATTACTTGAGCAGCTGCGAACGATTTGCTATCAGGAGCATCCCCAGATTCCTCAGATGATGAGCACCACGGATAAGCCAACAACGCAGGGACTTCATTATTCGTCCCCATACTGCTTTTTCCGTTTTGAAATTTTGACATTATTTATTTCCACTTCAAATTCCAATCAACGTCTTCCCCGACCTGTTGAGATAAAAAAAATTATAATATGGAGCCACAGAATGTTCTGTGAATATATGAGAAGCTGATAATTGTTGCTTCGACGATGGATGGATGGCAGTATAATATGAATTAGGAACCTTTTTTGGCACACGGAGAGGACCACAGGAGATATTTTTGCATATGGCTTCCAGACTTTATTCTGCGCGGGGCTCCGACTAAATTTGAAGTTTCTATGCCCTTTCTCAAGAAATTAAATTAAAAATGGGTAACCAATCAAGAATAAGTAAATTAATTAATATTGTAATTTGTAATATGATAAAAACCAAAATAAAATAGGATTTGTTCATATTCTTGATTTTTAATTAAATTTCTTCAATATTGATGCTGATGAAATGATTCAATATATTATATAATCAAAGATGCAATTTGTTATTCTTTTGATTGTGTGAAATGAAATAAATCATTATTATTATATATGAATATATACCGGTACAAGTAATATATCGCTGTATAATGATATCAGCAATGCAATTAGTGTTATAATTTCAATCATAAAATATTTATTTAACTGTATTTTTCATTAATTTTAATTCATTTACACAAGCAGTCAGTCCCAAGTCTCGATTTCGAGTCAAATAATGTTGATCTCTCATTCCCTGATAGATGATAAATCAGTCCAAAGAAGGAATTTGTTGATTGATTAAAACAAGGAGTCAATTTTTACATATTAGGCATTTTTTCTATTTTTAATTGAAAAGTGGAATATGAAATACGGTCTGATTAACAGTAGTAATTAAATTCTGATCTAGCTACTGCAGTAATTTATAAGTAATTTAAATCAACGTTGCATTTTTGCTTTTGCATTTCATAACAAATTAACTAAATACGAAAAATACGCTACTTAACCGGATCTAAGTTGAATTTCAATTGAGTCACTGGTACACATTGCGGAAGAATTTTTGAAGAATCATGATAGAATATAATAGAGTATAGTTGATTATCTTTCTCGTTTTGTCTGGTTGGAATAAAGTAACAATAAAAATCCCTATCGAAGGTAAATGAGTTGTAACAGTTGTAAGAGGGGTTGTCCGTTTGCAAAAACTAATAGAAATTACAAACTTTCCTCCTTCACTTTTCCACCATCGCCTTCCGAGACAAAACGTTTTCGGCCACTAAATTACAAACAAGAATTAATTTTAGTTTGAAGTTGTTTTTAATTATACTGTAATACTAGTAATAGAGTGGATAAAAATTTACCGAGTTGGAACTTGACGAACAACATCATCAACAATGAACCCATTTGTTTGTGCCTTGTTAACAAAACGTTCAATTAATGAGTACACAGCGGGAACATCAATACAAATATCCGGAAGATCTTCAAAAACTCGCAAAAATCCCTAATATAAATAATTTTTGATTAAAGAAGGGCATAAAACAAATTATTTGGCATATGGCAGCTTATGTGTAAAATCTAAACCTGTTTCATTTGATCTGGAGTGACCAAGCACGAACTGTAAAGCGACTTCAATAAGCGACAAATTGCGTCTTCTGTTGTATCCATCATTGATTCCAACGCCATTACAATAGCCTGTCACAATATTTATAGTTCTATATATCTAGAGATTAAAACCTAGGGTATTTATAAGTATTTGATTTAGGTACCTCATAGACTAATTCATGATGAAAATGAGGAACTTCAAGTTCTCGAAGACAACGAGCCGCTTCAGTGGCATCATTAGACGAGAGGAACTCTTCGAGAAGCATATGAATGCGACGGGAAAGAGCCTTAACCGGTTGAGCCCCTCCGCCAACGCCCCACACATTATGAAGACGCAACATTGCAATTTTATCGACCAACAATACTTCGGCTTGACACAATGCAGCTCTGAAAATTAGAGGGTGGTATGTGTTAGGGCAATGCAATATTCAATGAAAGAGATATTTAAAAAAATAATTTTATCAAAACATACTTTGCCTGCTCATTATCCACAATTTCCTTCAACGTGTGAACAAATCCAGCAGCAAAGCAGTCGTCAGCAACTGCTCTAGCAATAAAATTTCCTAAAATAGATGGTGCATCTGGAGCATCCAAGATCAAATCGGGAAGGTTACGAAGCAATACGTCAAAAGCTGAAACATTTATAAATAAAATTGTTAAGATTTAATTTCCTTGTGATTATTCGCTCAGCAGTATTAATACAATATAAAAGAACTGCTTCTCTGTGATTCATATCTTGGAAGTTTTTGTACCAATAATAACGAATGCTAATTTATTAAATTGTCAGTAGATATGACAGAACATGGAGGGATAAGAAAAGAGAGAAATCTGAGAAACTCAGAGATAGTGCACGATATTTTTATTTAAAGCGTATAACTCATTATTACCTTTGGCAATGTCTTCGGAAGAGATCATCTCTTCCGACAATTCTGAGATCAATACAGAAGTCATCTCACGGTGAGAAGGCTTATGATCCATAGCAGCCTCCACAGCAATGACGATGATCTGAAATCATTTTTTTCTATAAGACGTGATATGTAAACACACGATGTATTTGTTGTGAATAAATTATTCACCTGATACTTCTTTTGTCCAAAATTCATTTCTTCAAAAGCGGAGATCACTTCACTAGTATCACCAACTTCAAAATACTCCAAAATAGTAGACTCCACGTTTTTCTATAGAATAGAGGTTGGAAAAAAATATATACCGTTTATATAAAAATGCCTCAAAATATATACACTACAGACTATATTTTATTGTACTTGTGTGCTGCTGTATACGGATCGGATATGATAAAAAACCATTAAAGATCACAAACCTGAATTTCCTCATCCGACATCTCCGGAATGATTGCCTCAAGATGAATGTCTCCATTATCCAGACACTCTGAATCATAGTTAGGATCCTTATAGTCCAGGGCTGATGAGTCAGACAGCTCTGAACCATACGCACCCCAGGTATGTTTACCACCTGCACCACCTATTCAAATAATAACAATAAGAATTTAAATCTCAATGAAAGGAATGGATTTTTTCAAATTTATGAACGCCATATTTTAAAATTCTTTTTTAACCTTTTTTGGGAAGTCCGCGACCAAATCCATTTCGGGGTTTGCGAGAATTCTTTAAATATCTTGAAGCTGTCAGAGCAGGTAAACCATTCGCAATATCTTTAGACAAAGCTTTCGTCAATCGCTTTGCCTTCCGCTTTATTCGGTCAACAGGAAGAATTCCTGCCCCTGTCGTAGTCTTATCAATTGGACTCTTAGAACCCTCGTCACCATCTTCACCTCCGATTATTTGGCCTTCTTCATCAATTAGAACTGGAACTGCTGGTTCCTCATCGAAAGAATTTCTCGTGCCATTACCATTTAAAAACTTCACTCCGTGCTCCATTTTTTACGATTGTATTATATTGCTGACTAAACTGCAATTGGATTTATTTATGATCTAGCTATGAGCTTTGTTTGTTCTTTCCTCGAATGATATTTTTGACTGGATAATGAATTACTGGATTCAGTGGAATCACTTCTGTAGTTGTAGATATACACGATTCAATCAGACCAAATGACTCTTCTAATTTGTACCCTTATTTCTTTCCAGCAGTAGTAGTCCTCGCTGACCTGGACTTCCCAAGCAGGAGGTTAACAGTTGCTCATATGGATCGTGTTTTCTGCAATTATTAAAAAAAACAAATCTTTAATTACGACGTTCCACATAGACCATCCAATAATTCAAATAATTGAGTCCTTAAATTAAGTTTAAATAAGCTAGAGAATGGAAAGAAGTTGCAATATTTTATGATGCTGACCAGAAACAGACTGATCAAATGTAAAAAATCCGTTCCTCCTCCTTAAGATTTTAATCCTTACCTTGTTGATGAAAGCTGGTTTGGCGAATTTAATTTAGGATTAGATTAGGTAAATACAGCGACCCGCAGTTAAGCAACAGTAAGCGCAAACAATACTTTTGTTCTGGACTCAACAACGAAAACGTAACGAAGAGATAATGAAATTGCGTGTCTAGTGGTTTCGAACAAGAGAGCAGAGAATAATATGCCGGATAGAAATAAACAAAGACAAGTAGTGGATAGATGATGGTGTTTGCTTTCAGTAATACGTTATGTGCATGTAAATATGGTAGAGTTTGTGTTGGAGTTTTGTTGTTTCTGTTGCTATGCATGTACGTGATACCAGATGAGTTTGTTGTGAACTTGTGAATATTATCCTGACACCCCTTATGGGACAACTTGTCGAAGGTGTAACCATAGCACTGAGCATTCTCATTTGTCTCTATCGCTTTCAATCCTGCCCTCATACATCCCTTGTTGCCAGATTACTTAAATACGCAATTCTTCCAGAATCATCTGAACTAAACACCACCACCACTGCACGTACTTCTATTCTATGCAGGTTTAC
>JAQFZB010000762.1:0-10871 GCA_034695165.1 Desoria trispinata | reverse complement strand
GCGAAGAACGACACAGAGAAAATGGCAGCATTATTTCTTGTAACAAAAGTTGTGAAAGGGAGCAAATTAACTGCAGATTCTCGAAATGCATTATTTCAAGCTATTGGGTTCAAATTTCTATTACGGCTTATGGTATCACCATCCACACCTGAATGCCCTGCTGTTCTTTACAAATCTGTTGCTCTTACAATACTCACCACATTTTGCTCTGATCCAAAAGTAGCTGAAAGTAAAGATATGTTAGATGCTATACCAGTATTTCTGGAAATTATTGAAAAGGCTGACGAGGAAGGAGATGAGGAAGATGATCAACTTCTCCAAGTTGTTCGTGAAGCTTATCATTGTCTTCACTCAATTGCATCTGTTGATTCAGGAAAGGCTGAACTTGTGAAATCATCCGCTATTCCTAGACTTTGTGAGCTTTATGCAAATCAGGCATTTAATTCAGATGAAGCATTGGAAATTATCTCTTTGGTTGGAACAAAATTGAAAGCTAAAACATGGGAAAATTGTAATGACGGATTTGCTGATACAATGGATAGATTGACATTACAATTTGAGACAGATCAATCGGAACAAAAATTTGAAATATGTGGACTTATGGCTGGAATAATTCCAACTTGTAACATAACTTTAGAAGAAGTCAATACAAAATTTTGGCCAGGAGTTATTCTCAAAGGACTTGTTGATATTTTATCAAGTAAAATAACAGAGAAACAGAGAAATCCAGCATTAAGATTAGCATCAGTCATGTTATCAACGCTAGGAGTGGATTGGATAATTACAAAAACAGAACAAGGCCCAGGAGCATATCAATTTCTTGTATTACTTGTGCATCTAAGTTGCATTGAAGTACGAATGGCTTTAGAAAACAGAAGTTTGGATAAAATCATGGCAAGTGAAGATCTTATTGGGGCTTGTTACTCAATTATTGAAACAACTGTTAAATTCATGGCTGGAACGCATTTTGAAAGTTTGGATGAAAAACAAAAGGAACAAGTATTTCATTCTCTGAAAGGTTCATATTGGGCAGTTTTGGGATTTATTAATCAAATTCAAAAAGAGGCAATGAAAAATCCAAATAAATTTTGGGATGCAAAGAAAAAGATGCTAACATGTGCCTCAATAAGATGTTTGGCTGCATGGCTTGCTGATGAATCAGCCTCAATGAAAGAAGATGTTTATAAAGTCCTTCCATTTATGCTAGCCCTTGTATTTGAAACATTACAAGATGAAGAGGATAATTTAAGTCCAGAGAATCAGGTTTTATCTGAAGTTGGAAAATGTTTAGAACCTTTGATGCCAGAAGTTTTGATAACTTTATTGCCAGCTCTTTGTAATTTCACTGCTGAAGAGAGAGGAGTTCATATGCTTATGGATTCAGAGGGAGAAGAACATCTCTCAAGATTTCTAACTCATAATTGGTCAGTTTATAAGAATTTAAAAGAAATTGTTGAAAGAAAATCTCGTCCAAAGAAACCTGGTAAAAAGACAACTAAAGCTGATGAAGAAGGAAGTGAGATAACTGCTGAAGAGATTTCTGGGACACTCATCAGACTTAAAGTGGCTATGCAAAATACCTGCAACATATTTATCAATTCGACTGTTTTGGATCCTGATGTTGTAGCCACTAGTAGTGTATTTCAGCAATTGATGAGATGGGCTTTTAATGCAATGCCTATATTAACTAATGAGGAAGAGGATTTGCCACTTACTGCTAATGTTTCCTCTTTGGGACTTCTCTCTCTTATGAATATTGCAAAGAAGACTCTGGATGCAAAACAAAGAGGGGAAACAATTTCCCCGGAGGAGGATTTTATTACAATGCAATTAATTGCCGGTACAGATAATTCTGCCTTCAGATTTGGTCAATCTGTCGTTAAATTTGTGTGGGATGCTCATTTACCAGATGAAGTTCAAAGTCCTCCTTCATTGGAACTCACTGGAAATTACAGATCTGTTTGGAATGAAATTAAAGAAATGTGGTTCTTAAGTCTTCAAACTGTTGGAGGACTGCTAGATATTTTACCATGGCTTGCAGATTTCTGTGCAGATAGTGGTTTTCTTGAGGCTTTAATTAAGAATATTTCGGTTGCTTTTAAAAATCGAATTGATCAAAGCACATTAGCTGCTTATGAGGATTTTCTTTGCTCTGCTGTTCTTTGCAAGAATTCTGAAAAAGCTTCTGGAGTTCTTAAGGCTAAAGGTCCAGCATTAGCTAAAAGTCATCATCTTCGGGCTCTTGCTAAAGCATTGAAAGAGGTTGGCGTTGAATAAAGAAGAGTAATGGCGTCAGTCGTCAAAAATATCCCAACTATTATGGGGAACAATTTTTACAATACTTATTATAAATGTAGTTTGTTTTTTTAATGTCTCCTACAATTCTTTAATAGAAGTTTTGACCTTTTTGTTTACTTTTCTTGTCATTTTCATGATTTTGGATCTGAAGGGGAAATTTTACATCAGCCATCATTTTTGTATTATTAAAATTAGCTATTATTTCAATAATTGAATAATTAACTAGAATTAATAAAATGGCTACATTGTTAGCTTTTTGATGTTAAAGGATTTTTGTGCAGACTAACTTAACCTTACCTTATTTGTCTTTAAGTATTTTACAAAAGGTACATATTGACTATAAAAATTGTCAGAACGGGTCAATGAGATAACAAGAATCTTTCTTGTTATTTATTTATAAACAATAATCAACATGAATGACTTGATGTTAACTGCGTTTCATTTTACTTTTGGTCAATGAACTGGCGCAAAAAACTTAATTAGGCAACAATATGACATGGCCTAGAATGAACAACAATTAAAAATACCCTACTTAAATTGTCATTAATATTTAATAAGAATAATGTATTAATTATTTATTTCAAATTCCTTCTACACAAGGATGTCTGGGATAGAAATAATCTTTTTGCAAATGTTTTAGAAGTTTATTCAAGGAACAAGTTAGAAAATTAAATGTTGCATTAATTATACTAATTTATTTATTACAAAATATAATACTATCCGATCTGACTGTATTGAATCATCTTACTTGAATTAGTATTAAATTCATGATAATCAATGTATTAATGTGACTTTGAAAAGTATTCGAACAATAAAAATAAAACTAGCCAAATTTTTCACTTATCTTTAGAATTCTTTTTCTCATTGATTCTTTATTTTTGACATGATGATAGGAAAATGATATAATTATGCAAAAAACGTTTTTAATTACAGAACTTATGGCTATCCCATCCCTAATAATGCATTGCTTTATAAATTTTAATTATTGCCTCTAATAAATTCGTGAATTTAAATAAATAATGATTTTTTCTACCTATCTTGTTATAATTAGGTGGGGGAAATTATGACGAGAGAAATGGATGTTCCATTTGCGGATGCCAAGAAAATTACCGAGACATTTTTACGACGATTTCGAAACTGCCCTGAAAATCCCCGTATGCCATTAGACGAATGGAGAATTTTACTTTGGATTCAAGCTCTCGGGGAAGATTTTGAAGATTTAGCTGGTAAGAATTAAATATTTTGAAGATGTATAGTACATATTTTGATAAGCCCGAGGATGTGACAAAATTGTAATACTTTTATATTTGAATTGCAGAGGACATTTATCCAATGTGGAAAGAGCTCCGATATCGCAATTTGACTCTATCGGAATCAACCCAAAGTCTTCTCAAGTGCCTACACAAGGAATATCAACTGGGTTTGGTGACAAATGGACCATCACATTCACAATGGGAAAAGGTAAGCGACGAATAATTTTCGTCAGTTTGATAGTGTGAAATGTCATGTTTTAATAGTTATATGCAGGATTACCTTGTTGGCTGCTGGTTAAGAAACTTGTTGTTAAGATCAGCTCAATATACGTGTAAGTTATTTGAAACCTGACATTCTGCTGTTGATGTAATGTCACTTGCCGACTCTCTATTTCTGACACACGACTGATATTAGCATAATATTGATTCATTAAAATCTATTATTTTAATATACCTTC
Source organism: Desoria trispinata (assembly GCA_034695165.1). Taxonomy (NCBI): domain Eukaryota; kingdom Metazoa; phylum Arthropoda; class Collembola; order Entomobryomorpha; family Isotomidae; genus Desoria; species Desoria trispinata. Next base: position 6,862 of record JAQFZB010000762.1, on the reverse strand, counting down.
GGGGTTTTCGTTCGTAAAGAACATGCGGGATTACTACTACTCAAAATTCTTTTTTTGAGTATATATTTTCAATTGAAACTAATGTTCGTTTTACAGATTCGCGAACTTGGTCTTCAAGAACATTTTGATTGCATAGTCGTGAGTGGAGATCTAAAATGGGAAAAGCCACAACCAGAGATTTTTCACAGGGCGTGTACTTCTCTAGGCGTTGAACCATACGAATGTATGATGATTGGGGATAAATTAGAAACGGACATTGTGGGTGGATTTCAAGCACAGCTAGGAATAACTGTATGGGTACCTAATGGAAAACCAGGACGAACAGCTCCAAATCCTCCACCAGATTTCATTATCCCGGATATTTCCCATTTAATTCAAGTATTACAGGGTGGTAAAGACAAAAACAAATCAAAGAGTATACGCAGTAAACCAATAGGATGCTCAACAAGTGCTTTAGCTACATCGCCAAATTCAAGTAGCGCCGTCGTCAATCCACTTCATTTTCAAACAATCAACACTACGCCCAAAGTTTGTAACGATGAACTAGAAGGATGATTTTATGTCGTGATGCAGAGAAACTATTATTCGGACTTCCTTCAGGGAACATATTGAATATAACCACATTATATAATAAAATTGAGTGCCTAATCTTTAAATAAAAATGATTTATGTTTATCTATATCATTGTCCTGGATTTTTGTTTTTTTTGGGGGAGGTTCTCTTGATTTGCATTCGCTTAACAGAATCCAATAGAAGTTTTTGCAGTTGACGAAGACATTTATTCAGCAGTCAAATAAATTTAAACAATATTTGCACATTTGTATTAAAACAGATTAAAATTAAAAATTAAATAAAAATGAGTAAAAAGTTACACAAAATGAGGTAAAATAAATAAACTTTTAGTGTTGTTGTAGTCGTCCCTTAGATTACATTACAGTTACAACAGGTTATCAGGTTCAGGGGATTCGTTCAAAAAATTCAAAATATTGAGATTAAAATGAAACAACCTCGATTATAATCACGAAAGTAACAGTCAAATTATGTGGATAAATATAAATTAAATTCAAAATGTTTATATTCATGTCATGTTGTCCTCTGGCTTTGGTTCTTAAGAAGTTTTTACCTCTTTGTTTTGATAAGTATCTTGGCTGGAGTTTTATGTTTTATTTAATAGCTTTAAAATCTCTGATCTCAGCTCTTTTAAAAAGCTAGGACTATTTTTGTGGTCCGCATATCGCTCTTTTCCAGGTCAGCAATGTTTTTCTACTCCAAACCCAGATAATCAATGCTGAACCAAATCCAAGGTTAGAGATATACCTATTTAATCATTTAAATAGAATTGAGTATTTTCAAAATAAAATCTTAATGGATTAAATTATTATAATTAAAAAATTACCGAACAAGGTAGAGGACAAAGAGAGTCTGGTTGTCTCTACGTTGTGATTGTGATCTAATGATGGGAAGTAGAACACCTCCTTCGGACAATGGTGTGGATATGTAATACAAAGTTACCAAAAATATTATGGCTGGAACAGTGTATAAAATAGAGAACACTCCAATTCTTGCCTAAAATTTTAACAATTTCCAAAAATTTAGCCATTGATCTCAAAATGTTACTTAAACATAAAAAATGATAATTAGTACCATTAAAATTTCCAAACGAGCAGCTCCAGCTCTAATGGCAGCATTACTAATATCTTGATGTTGATCCCATAATAGAGATCTTTGTCCTCCATTTGTGAAGACTTTGTCACTCTCTGTTGAAGTGACTGTGGAAGATCTTTTAATCTCACGACGTATTCGGAAGAGAGCAAGGAAACCCATGATGAAGAATATTGTCCCGATTGAAATTAGCAGCATTAGTGGATACATCCTGTTTAAAATTTACAATAGTGATAAGCATTAAGAAATCGTTAGAAGATACTCTTAATCATTCAATCAATTTACATGAAATATTGAAGCTCAGGTGAACGCTGCAGTCCCAATGAACAAGGACCTGCTAAAGGATCTCCTTCGACATAACTTAAGGCCACAGCTGCCATGGTCAAAAAGGCAGAAATCCCCCATGCTGACAAATGGAAATATAATGAATATGCTGCAATTGCTTCTCCACCCCATTTTAAACCGGCTGAGAGATACCATGTTAATGAGAGCAAAACCCACCTGAAAATATAGATTTAAAATTAAAATATATTCATATTATAAATTAAAGTATTTTTCAAAATATATTATAAAAAAATTCATACCATATATGTGATGCGAAAGTGAGGAAATACGTGAACATGAAAAGTAATGTACATGAAGCAGAACCTGATCCAACAACGATGAACCCTTCATTACAATTTATTTCACTGCTTCCAATTGCCTATGTAAAAGATAAAAATTATAATTTCATTAGAATTTATTATGACGACAATCCATATATTTCTGTGTAAGTACTGACCCCAACGATATAGCATATTGCTAAAGCGGCATAACAAACAGCAAGATGAACAATTGCCCTCTCGGGATAATGGAATCTATTTGAATCTAAAATAGCCGTAATGATTGTAAATAGAGAAGAGATGAGTGTAATTGTTGCAACAATTCCAACAACAATCCCCGCAACATGTTTCTGATGTTGAGTGAAAAGGAAACAAGGTGGACCACAATCATGTAAATCATCTCCAATCGAATGGTCAACAATTGTCCAATCTGAAGGACATGATAATGCCACTGCTAATTAAAAGTAACAGAAATGTGTTATTAATTACAGTTTACAATACCATTACTTAAATTGTCTGTAGTTTGGTTTAATGACTGACCAGGCTGAAATTGTGAAGGGGGTTCTGTGTTTGTTGGAAGAAAGAGGCTTCTATTGCTGGATGATGGAATTCCTGGAGGCATGTCACCATTTACACAAACTTCATTATCTTTACGTAATGGAAATCTCGCACAATCCAAATTCTCTGGCCACGGAAATCCAAATTTTTTTAGAAATTCTTCACATCCATCGCGAACTGCTTGGCAAAGATCACGACATGGTGGTAATGCCTGTAGTAATTATAATAAAATTTCAAATTAATTGACATTATAAAATCTGCAGCGAATTGAATGATTTCAAATTTCAATGTGATTTACAGCATGAAGTATGTTGCAGACAGGAGCAAACAAAGAGCACAAGAAGATCTTCAACATTGGACTGCATTGAATCTGTTTAATTTTTAATGATCAATTAAGTTTAGAATCTTTGTAAATTGTACTTTAATAAATTGTAAATTAATTGGTGTACCTTAACAACAGCATAATACTGATGTACTTCAAATCCAGCCTCTTCCTGTGTCCCATGTCCCATAAGATTTGGCAAAATAGTTGTATTATAAGGCATATCTTTACACATTGGAATTGTTACTTCTTCACATCGAACTTGACTTCTTGGACTTTGTGAATGATCATGATGTGCATTATATATATCCAATTCACCCCCATTACGTCCACCCCCAGGTAAATTAACGGCATTAACACTTAAAATTCCACCACCACCAGTCCAGAAATTTAATATTAAAATATAGAAAATCCAAATAAAATCTTTCTTATTAAATCCCATTTTAAAATGGATTCCCATTGTAATATTAATTAATTTCACTTTTCATTTAAAATTACACTTTCCTACTAATATAATCTCCACATCTCAAGAACGGAAATTGGATGGAAATTGTTGTAAATCTGCAAAAAAATAAATAAATGTACATCTAAACTTTAAAAAATCATTATTTTACGCCGTTAAATCCAAATCATGGTGATAAAATAACTTATTTCCCATTTTAACAGAATTTTAATATATACGGCATTATTGCAGTTGCAATGCAGTAAATACAGTTTAATTCAAAATAAAATTAAATACCTTCAAATTTAATCCAATAATATAACGGATAAGTTTTAGTACATCTCCGTGAGAGTAAATCCGTCGTAATACACTTTAATGATTTACTTGTATTTGGAGAGAACCATTAATACTAACTATCTCCTGATATATGAACCAACATCAATAAATCCAGATAAAATTCATCGCGTATTCCTCTTTTTTATTATCGTTTATAACTCTTTTACTATCAATATCAACTATATATAGTGGAAACAGGATTTATATAAATTAAAATTCAAACTAATAAAGTTCCAGTTTAACTTGAGATTGAATTTCAACTCTGATTGAGTATTAATTTCACTTGAGGATTTTTTATTTTTACATTAAATTACATTTCTATTAAATACCATGTAATTATATAGTTTTAAATGAAAAAGTCAGTAACCCAGCAAGAACTTATTTTATATAGGGGTATATATAAAATATAGAAGAAAGATAGAAATAACAGTATAGAGTATTATTAACCCCGTCTTTATGGTATAGCAATAGGGAAGCCAAATGCCAGGCATGAAAAGTTAACAGAACCACTATTCAAGATTTTTTATATTCTGTTTATTTTATAGGAGAGACTGAGAAAATGGCCATGTAAAAAACTAAGAAGAGCTAAAAAGAACTGAGAGAAGAAAGAAGTTTATTAGAAGAAGCCGAGGAAATGCTGTAATGAATACACTGATATATTATATATTCTCTTGTATTTTAGTGGGAGTCGTTTAAAACATCATTCACTTCCCCTTAGTCAACTAATCCTTTAAAACATTTCCTATATTACACTACACTATAAGACCATGAGCTTTGTGAAATGGACTAAGCTATACTATAACTGAAAAATCCAGATCCAGATCTAGATCCTCTGGGGTCGGGGTCTGGTTCTCAGAAAATAGATGTTAACAAAATATAAAATACAATGAAATCTTTTCCGAATGTCTCATTTATTTTTTTCAAAAATTTTGAACAATTTTGTTTGCTATTTGAGAATTTTAAGCAAGCAGATAAACACTTAAGTAAAAGTGTGTAAGTGTGTGTAATCAATTAATACAATCCATGTTTACTTTTACTAATAACATAAGAACAAGTATTAATTGTTTTTTGACATGACATTTTCCAGTAAAATTTTTGACATTGATCATTGACACCGCAACAAATGAAGGCACATATATCCCAGATTTGTTTATCGTGCAAATGACTATCTTAAACTGGGCGAAAATTATTGTGTCGCTTTTAATTCAAAGAAATTGTTACATTTTTTTAATCATTTCGTGGAAATATGACTTTTTTTTCAATAAGCTTGCTTTTTAATCATTAACGTTAAATTTCAACAACTAATAATAATTACAAGAAGGAAAGATTCTTATTCAGCTTCTCATTTTCATTTTCATATAATATTTAAATCAAACAAAATAATTTAATTTCAGTCAGTCACGTTATCCTAAGCTATAAAGACCACCACCGTTCATTTCAATGAGTGCAAAAAATGCTATTATTAATTATTATTATGGCATTCGCAAAGCATTAATTATAATCATGTAGATTTAATTACCCGTTTGAGGTAAAAGTAAGAGTATATAACATGTTACATTATTAAAATTCAATTGTGATTCTTTTAAAGCACTTTCCCCCAAAAGCCAATTTACTAATAAATCAAATCTATCAGAACTTGATTCATGCTTTATATTGATCATTTATCAAAGCTATATAAGGTCAAAGGCAATCAAATTATTATTCAACTCAAAATATTAATTTCAACTGAATTTCTAAGCGAAGATGTATTCTATAGTTCTAGTTATTTGTAGCTTATTGCAAGGTACAAGTTTACAATATTTTTCAGACTTTTATGCAACTAATTAAATATATAATTGACAATTATTGTGTTATTTTACTCATATTGGGTAGGAGTCTCTGCTTTGAGAGTATTTATATAGCCTCTCTCATCTTACAAAAGTTCCATCTGCCCTGTGATGCTGGAAATTGGAAACTACTCTTGATTTTAAATTTAAGGGATTTGATTATATCCGTAGTACGAATGCTCTCTAAGCTAATAATGCGAATGAGACGAAGGGTCTCAAAAAATGACTACTCTAGTACTACTACCTAATTTAATGCCTAACTCCACATAAACTTATCACTGCATTCTCCGTTAGCAAAGAACAAACTGGAAGCAAAGTAAACGCTATCGAATATTTTGAACACTCCTCTTCAAGAATATTGAAGACATCTGATGGATTTACAGTCCCTGTTTTGTAAAATACTCGAAGAGAACATTCAACCGATGTTTCTGCCTCTCTCAATAATTTATTCAGAGCATAGTCTGTCAACTCTTTCATTTCCGGTGCTCCGAATGTTGCATCTTCCTTTGCTAGGGTGGAAAATTAGAATGTCATAATCATTTCAACATTAATTAAACATTGAAAATACAGAGCACAACTTACATAAAGAAGCTCTACAAACTATGGCTGAAACACGATTCTCATAATTCCATCTACGTATGATTCTGACTTTAACTCCATTTCCCACATAACATCCAGTTTCTTCATCTGTGTAGAATGAAATTGATTTTTTTTAAATTCAAAAATGAAATTTTTATATAAAATACTTGCAACCTACATTCGAATGCAGTATTATGCTTATGTGCCCAAATTTGCCATTCAACGCGTGCATCACGAGGTAGACGGGGCACAACCAAATATTCTACTATAGCATTATTAGTACGTTTCTCCCATTCTTGACGACAATCTTCTACATATTTGACATTTGTAACAAAGCATATTCCCTAAAGAAAAAATTTTTATATTAAACTCTCATTCAGAATTTGATGAAGAGTATAGACAGAGTATTATTTCGTTCCAACCTGAACAACGTCTCGAAGTTCAACTTTTGAGTCGGTTGCTTTTATTATCCTATTTAAATTTCGTAAGGCCAATTTGCATTCCATTTTAGCGTTACCAGGAACTAAATTCTAAA
>JAQFZB010000761.1:0-10872 GCA_034695165.1 Desoria trispinata | reverse complement strand
ACAATAATAAAATGGAACTGAGCTGAATAACTCGTAGCTCGTAGTGAACTGGAACGTTGGCTTCCTCTTTCTATCCAAGAGTAGGCAAACTTGATGATTAATGATGCTCTCGAACAACTGAAATATTTTACAAATTATTCAAAAAATTTCCATGTAATTCTACACTGAAGATAAAATTTCCATCACTGTAATGTTTTGGCAAGATGAGGGTTCTTCAAATAAATGGCTATTTTATTTTACAGTGATGCTTTAATGTATTAAATGATTATATTTTACTAAGAAATAACCGTCCAGCTACTCAAAGAACTATATTTTTTCTTATTTATGAGCGCCTAAAATGACAACTTCCAAGACCTCCAATATTTTTTTGAAAAAATTAACTGAAAATAGTTTAAAAATTAATTGATCTAGTAACTATACTGTTCAATGCATAAGTGATAAATTATAATTAAACATGACCATTTATTAACAATTAGCAATCCACTATGAGATACCTATATTAAGATTAGGTCATTTTAACGTATGAAAAATCTTAGGTATATAAAGTCTTGCTAAATACGTACAAGTTTGGAGAATGAATTTGAGAGAAGAATATAATCGTAGAAGTATGGAATAAGGGTCAAAGTCTAAAAGTTATAAGAGGAGCAGGAGTAAAGAGTTATTTGATTTATCCTATGCAGTTTTCATTCTAGTTCTAGACTTATAAATTAGAAGTTAACTTGGAAGTACTACTCAGAAAACCATTAAGAATCAGATTTTAGTGGTATGGTTGATGTATACCTATATTTAGTAAATAAATTTGTGTCATAGGAGAAGATCATTAGTTTTAATTTATAAATACAATTCGGCCATTCCCTTTTCTTGAAGTCGTAGTGGTTTTGTGCCAAAGGAAAGAGATGTTGTGCATGATATCACTTGAAGTGGACTCTAAAAGTGGTTTCAGGAAACTTTTAAAAGGGCAATTAATGTGCACTTAAATGGACATTGGGTTTGCTTCTTGAAGATTCTAGTAGATTTAGATTTATGAGAGGAGATTAGTTGAGTGAAAGCTGTCTTTCACTTTCCCTTTTTCTATCTCTTTGAAACTCACCTCCTCCTACGTTCAAACAAAAAGACCTCTTCTGCTGCGGTTTTCCTTCACAAATCCTTACTTCCCCTTTTATCTACAAACAAAACTTTTATAAACATATAGCATTCATCTCATCTTGTCCAGCCATTGTTACTCCAATACCTCCCTTGATAATAAATCAAAGCAGTGAGGTTTCGTTTGTCTACGAAATGCAGCCATGAACAGCATCAATTCATCATTTACCACAGAATATGCTTAAAAGAAGCTCTTCATAGATATCACAAGCCCATTTCCTCTTAATTGTAAAGAAATTCTATCTTGATACTATTTTTTAACGCACAAAAGAATTTTTTATTGCAATAAAATTTTTAAATGTTGACCAGAACTTTTTTAATTAATTGGCAATTAAATTAACATGTACATACGTATTTCAATTTGTTAAATGGATGCAGCTACTTTTCAGTCAAATTATTTACTATTTCTATATAGTATTTGAACTCTTTCTTTGTTGTTGCCCAATGATTAATTAATATACATAAAATCTGATAAATTTGGCTCATTTGGGTAAATGACTTCCCATAATTACATACTAAATTAAATTATAGACCCGTATACCTTTAAATGTTTAATAATAATAACTCCTTAATAAAATTTGGCTTTTGTTTATTTGATATTTTGTCATCTAATTATCAGGTATTTAATTGGGTAAATCAATAAAAATAAATTAGCGACCTCAGATAAATTGATATAATACTTACACATAAGTCATGGGGCTATTATTAATGTTGAAATCTTAATTATTCCAAAAATTTCTTATCATCGAAAAAGTATTGAAAGAATTTTAGTTATTTTGAAGCTTATTTGCCTTTAGTGTGGAAATAAAGATAATGTTAATTGTTTCCTGTTATCTTTTTCACAGTTCTCTTTTTACCACTTTCTTTTATTATCAATAACCTTATGACCTCATTTTATTTTATTATTTTATTTTTATTTACTTTATTAGTCCTTATTAACGAGATATTTTGTTATAGGTTACGGCCTGAAAGACGTAATGTGCAATAAATTCTATTCTGTTCTATTAACGAGATAAACGAGTAACAGTCATCATCCCTATTACTCACGATACGCTACTGTCAACAATGAAATCTTTATAAGATAAGATAGACGTAAATAAATTGTAGATTTATTGGAAATAAAATCCACAACACCCTGTTTCTGTCCTGTATCCAAAGACTTTCTCCAATTAACGGAGAACTTAGCAGTTAAGCTATTTTCAATACTCTTGATGATTGAAGATTAGGATTTGTATGTGGCCATTTGGTCAGTCAGGAATCAAAAGGAGATCAACAAAACGACACATAGGTTCGCCAACATGTCCAAAAAAGAATGAGGTCTGTAATTGAAGTACAGTAAAAGAGTACATGTCTTGCGAATAAAAACCATAAAGCAGACAACATACTGCAGAATGAAAATCAGACACGGACAAAAGTGTTGAAAAACACAATTTTGGAAAAAATTCGATAAAATGAGGGTGCTGATGAAACCATCGAAACCAATGCAAGCTGAAGAGAAATACACAACAGAAAATCTCTTAAACCTGCTTCATCTTCAGTTCTCTTTGGATGGAATTCTTCACCATCCCGGGATGAAACAAGCTGCTGCGTGATGTTTTTCCCACATGGAATAGGATATTATTTTAGGCAATGTGATTTGATGGAAGAATAAAAGAAATGCTTCCGATTCACAAAGAAAGCTCATGGGAATTTTAAAAACTCTATTTACGGAGGAGGTATGACGAATCACACACCAAAGACTCCTTTTCAATTGGACAATCTTCCATTATGGTCCCTTTTCTTCAACAACTATTCACTGTTAATATGCATAGTAGTGTAGCGGGATTGAAAAAAATCATACATTTTAGTTATGTGACATCATGTCCGGCTAAAAGTATCATTTTGCATTTTTCTCTACTCGTCCGTCTGTCTGAGCATTTTATTCCCCTTCGTTTTGAATAATGATGATATTGATGAAAATGAATATAAACTTTATTATACATGTTGATATATTTTTCGTCTTGTAATAGTTACGCAGAACCAGAACCTCATTTCCAGAAGTTATTACGAAGAATAATGAAAATCCTTCTAGATTAGTCATTGAACACGTTTCAATAATTTTTACTTACAAAAATCCCCTTTCAAACTAATCAAACACGTTTGCTCTGGGTTTCTCTGCATTATTCCAGTGGAGCAAAATAAAATTCGATATTTTTCATGTTTAATAGAAAGTTGGAAAAATTGTTCCAGGAATTCTTTCATCTGAAGCAACGTATTGCAAAGCGAGGAATTTCCGGTGCAGTTACACAAGATTTCTGTTTCCGTACAAAGACTGTATTCAAGAACTGTATGTCCTACTGGAATATTTATAATAGTAATCCAAGTTTAGAGACCATTTGGATGAAATCTGACTCTTAACGAAGAAGGTGAGAGTATATGTAAGTTGAAACACATCAGTTTAACAGTAAACAGGAAGAAGGCATTATTTTGGAAACAATTTGCAAACAAACTACATTCTCTTGATACACTCCATTAAATTTAACTTCTGACCGTGGAATTATTTTACATGGGTTTTTCCTTCAACTCAATTGTACAAATATTTTTTGTACAAATAAATTTTGGATTTTAACAATTGAATTGTTTATATACATAGCTAGGATATAAAAAATCCTACCAAAAAATGGGTATCTACTTACATATGAATTATTGAATATCTTTTGATCAATATGAGAATTTGATGAAATTCAACAAGTATTATATACTACGATGATAAAACTGGATTGCATCATAGAAGAATATAATTTCCCTTTTGAAATTCATCCCAAATGTTCAATTACACTTCAACATCTTCAAGATTGCTCAATTCAATTTTGATTTTCTAATTAAGAAAATTTGGGAAGAAAGTTCCTACTTGTGCTAGTAATCCAAAAGAGCAGAGTTGCTGGGTTAAAATAATTTATTAATCACAAGTTGGTAGAGTTGAGTAAAGTTAGCGATTAATCAAGTTAAATGCTTCTCTATCTATGTACACGCAGTACTTTGTTAATAGGGCTACTGTGCTAAACTAATCCTGAGGGGGAGAAAGTTGAAAGTGGCGAGAATTTTTGCGAATACATGAACTGCGGTGAAGTCTTCTTCCTTTCACTCATCAACGCTTTCTCTGATTCTATCGCATGCACATCTCATCTGCATCTGGCTCTAATTGTAACCCACACTTGAAAATCTTAACAAATGGTAAACGTAACTGAAAAGACAAACACTGGAATTACACCAACACTAACTACTACTCTTTCTACTATCTTCACAAGCACAAATTTTCAAACTTTCTAGAGCGTGGCTTATTTGTGTAGAAAGTGGGGATTAGCGTTGTCAAATTACTCAAATAATCTTTGGTAAGACTGACTGGAACATGTCTCTAAATGAATATGGCATACATTGGAGAAACCACTACTGCTTCTTCTTATTGTGTAGGTTGTTGTTTTACTTTCTACTTTTATAAGATAGTTCAACCTATTAGCTTAGTGTAAATAGCACTCGTAAATACACCTAAAGCCACAAGTGGAAAAGTTTCTTATCTCTCATCCCTCTTACTTACTGCTGGTTGATCTGTGGGTCTGCTTCTGCTTTGATTTAAACTCCACACTACAAAAGAACAACAAGAAAATCATTTTTCCTTTCACTTTCATGTGTTTTGAAAACAGGTTCATTGCATGCACTTTCTCCCTATAATAAGATCCTAACTATAATTGTGTATATGACCTTTACTTCATCCTGAATATCATTAATGTTATGAAATTTTTTATTTATATTAGGTTTTCCTTTATTTTAAAAATCCTCCCCTTTAATCAATAATCAATTGCGTCAACTAAATATTGCAGCTTACAATTAATAATTTTGAAGTGGAATATTACATGATTTACACTTTCATATTGTAGGAATTAACGAATAGAGTTTTTCAAAGTGAATAGTGAATGAGGAAGAAGTGTCCCAAGAGATATGCAAACAAGGAGACAATTAGATAAATTTAGCCATGTCTGCCCGTCAGTTGAAGATTCATGCAATTAATTTGTGGTGAAATAGTACTATTGGTAGTTTTAATTGCAAAATAAACACTTTCAGACTCATGGGCACTCATTTTCTATGAATACAATGGAAACCATATTTCTTGATATGGAAGCAGTCCACTGAAAATTCAAACAGGAAACGAGGAAAACATACTATAACTGCATGTTATGTCGTCATTGTTTGAACTGATGATGCTGAAATGAAATCGTTTGACAATAATGTATAGTTGACACTTATTCTTTCGAAATCACTTGAAATTACTCTATGTATTCATTCCTTCTGGTGTTATCTATAAGTACATATCATGCAGAAAGTTATTTACGAATATTAATTATCCGTATGCTAAAGTAAACATTTTACTATTTATATAATACTAAATCTAATATGCATTTTGCATGACATTCTTTTACCCACTGTTTTGATGATGGTAATGCAGGTTAACCAACAGATTAATTTTACCGAAGATCACATTCCAGTGAAGTAGTTTTTTTATTTATTCAATTTGGAAAAATTATCGTATGGTTCTTTTATCGTTAGAAGTAATATGCTCGCCCTGGTAATAATTGAAATTAGTCTTCATTCAACATTTATAAGTAAGGTAAGTAAAATAATACATATTTTAATTCAAAGCTATACAAATTTTATATCTTATATGAAAAAAGTTAAATATGTTGTATTGCCTTGTTTTAATAGCAAAAACAATATTTTTAATTGAATTCAGCAATCGTATCGTTTAATGTAAATATACTTCCGGTTTGAATTTGGTCACTTTTCTCAATTGATACATATAATATAATAAAAAAAAAGTTGATTCCCAAACAATAAATTAAGTTTCATTCATAAATACTGCTGCAGTAATATCAGTTTCATATCTCACAAGTGACAGTTATAAAGTGTAATTAAAAACATAAGAAACGATTGCCTATTATTTCAACTTCAAAGATCAATTTAATTTAACATACAATTTCCATGCTTCTTTAATCTAGATGACAACACACGTAATTCCGTTCAATGCAACGTTATATATAAGAATAAAGTTAATTGTTTTATAATTGAGCTTATAGAATAGGACGAATTTTGTACTTGAAGTATATTATAGTTATTTCTGGTCTCATCGGTTTGATTAGAAAGAAAATTTCTTCAGCCTGATATAAGTGTATTAATTCGATTCCACGATTAAATAACTAAATATCAACATTTTGTGTAGAAAAACTACCGAAAACATTTTAGTCGAAAAAATAGGCACTTTCATGTTGCTTACATTGTTATTTATACTTAAGGTTCCAGAAGCCTGGACAATAGCCTAAATCTATTGAGCACCACATTCGTTTCCAAATGTCCATTACACATTACTACTGCTGTCTAACATTATCTTACTAAGGCATCAGCAGTCCACATGCTCCAATTTTCATCAAACATTCATAAAGCTATAAGTGCAATTATTTCGAACCGATTAAGTAAGGACAGGTGACTAAGTCCATATCCGAATTAGAAACAAGCCCAAGGCACATTGGTACTCATTGTACAAAAGTTTAGGTAACGACTTTAAACGACTTTGAAGTTTTAAGTAACATGAGTTTTTGTCTTGAATTTGAGTAACAATATTGAAAAACTACGCTCACAAGAACTAGTCGTTTGTCTACAAAAATCTGAAAAGTGCAAAATTTGCTATCCTAAAATTTTCCAGCCTACAGTCTTTCTAATTTTGAATTTGAAACAACCAAAATTTTTAATATTGTATGAAAATGACACGTTGGTTCTATTTTGATAACATTAATATGCTACGACAAAACATGTTACAATATACTGAAAGATACAATACACCATAAAATTTCTGAATTCCAATTTAAATTAACAATTTTAGTTTTATAAAAAAAATAATAGACTGGATTAATGAAAACATTCCACCGGGTAATGTGAATAATAAAATTGTTCAAATTTAGTAACATCCATCTCTCCAATCTGGTTCTTTTTGAAGGGTTGGATTTGATCGGGTGGCACCGGCAGTACTCCCAGGTCTTCCCAATCTACTGTAAAATTGTAATAAAAGTTTAAATATCATATTCATATTCTTTTGTGATAAATTAAATTCCCGTTGCAAAATTACCTTCCACGGACTGCTCCAGGGGCAGGAATTCTTGTTTGCAAACGTAAAGAACTTTGAATAAATCCAGGTGGTGGAAGAAATGAGCACCCTGTTCCTCCTGGTCGAATACTTGCTAGACGTGAATTTGTAGGAATGGAGCTGAATCTGGGTTGTGCTATTCCAGTACCATTTTTTAATCCTGATGACGATATCAGAGACTGGCGATCATATGTGCTATTTGGGAGTGTGTTGAGTTTTCCTAGCCCCTATTACAAAATTTTACATAAAATTTTTAATCAAAGTGGTTATTCCTATTAAGTAACTATTCGCATTTATCATTTATCCCTTACCTGATTTGGATTCATGGTAATATTATTACTATTCATACGAAGCTCTTTTCCAGAATGATCCCGAACTCCCGCATTTTTATTCTTATTGTCGCCGAATTTGGTGTGAGCTTTCAATGCCGTTAGTCGAGACGAAACTGCTGATGGCTGAGATAACTTTGTATCGCTGATATGATAAGGCTTAAACCTTAAACTGTTCATCGGAGGGCCAAGCGATAATCCTCCGTTATTTGACGGTGGTAACGAAATTCTTCCTTTGACAGCTAGATTAGGCATACTCCGACGAAATTGTTCACCTTAAGAATTATTTTTTTCAACATGAAAAAATTTCAACGTATTAGAATTTTAAATTTCTTACTCGTTATATCATCGTAAGATTGATAATCAAGTGGACTTGAAAGTCCAGAAGAACCAGGAGACTCTGGATTAGATTGACCAACACAATATGTATCTGTAGATGACGTTCTTGCTGGTGGTCGTGCAACAGTTCCTCCCATATTTGAAAAATCAGTGAGGATTACTGTAATGTAGTGAATTGCATAATATAGAAGTTTTACACAATTTCAATAATATTTATTATATTTAATACTAACCATGAGTGTTTTTGCGCGTTAATGTTCTGGAAGGCGACGCGTTCTTAAGGGCTAAATTAAAATTAAGTAGTAAATTAATTTTACCATTATAATAACAATAACCTATATCATAAAGGACATACATTGTTCTTGCAAACGGGCCATCACATGAAGTTCTTCCATGCTAATATTATGCACACTACTGTTACTGTCAGTGGGGCTAGAGACAACCTCCTCGGTGCAAGTAAATGTTGAGTTTAGGCCTTCTTTCTGGCCATTTTGTTGGCCATTTTGATCACCTGCGGGCTGAATTACATATAAAAGATTTCGGTGTATTTTTGAATCCGAATCCAAATCTATGGTCCGATTAGGAGAGTCTTCTTCTTGTACAAAAGTTTCATTGAGATTTGCATTTTTATTCAAGTCCCTTATGACCAATGGAGGTTTTTTATCCCGTTCACGTCTAGTTATAGTCATACTGTTTATGGCACAATTAGAAAGACTGCTATCCAAAGGTGTTCGAGTTTTCTTTGGCCTTGTGTACGTCCTTGTGTCGATATGTTTTGGCGTTGCTACAGATAGAAAATTTCTGTTACTTCATGTAAATGTAAATACCTTTTATCATAGTCATTTTAAAAAAATAATCAATTTACTTATAACGAATGATAAATTATTTTCGCTACTATCACTTAGTTCTTCTGTAAATGTTGCATCCAACGCAGGTGGATTTGGCAAACGATAACTGATAGGAGAAGACGTCATGACAGGTTTCCCCCCAACAGGGCTAGTTATTGTTTCTAAAGTTGATCTGATTTTCTCAATAGCCGGTAATGCTAATGACGATGGAGCAGGAGACGGATCACAGAACTTAGATGTTTCCAGTATTCCCTGCGCAGGTGACACTTTAATAGGATCCCGCTTACTTATTGACTTTACAGGCTCAGGACTAATGATTTTGGTTGTGACTTTATCTAATATAGTACAAAAATTTAAACAACTTATTCATCGAACGAAATTCACGATAAAGGACCTAGGTAATATAGCATACCAAACATGAAGCGTTTCACCGCGTTCAATAAAGAAAACTGAATGTTCAACAAATCAATATCCATATATGACCCCTCTTCACTATTGCCCTGCTCTTCTCTTTTGGATTTGAAAAGCCTAAAATTTCACCAATCTTTCATTAATTAAAACACATTTGCCCATTTATTGTTTATGTTGATTACCATATTGTATCATCCTCAAAGAAAATGTGGTTCATAACATCTATTAATGGTAATCCATCAAAGAAAGCTACGCCATCGTCATTGATTAGGGTTTCCTTGCCAATTTTTTCAATGGGTGATGGTTCATTTTTTGGCGAATCTTTAATTACTACTTCTCCATTCGTTTTTATTAAAAGCTCCTCTCGGAGTTCTCTTAATTTCCGTATTGTTTCATTCTCGGTAGATTCGATATCTTCATCCTCCTCCACGTCTGCCGTATATGTTTCATTCAGTGCCATGACGTGGAAGATTTATTATGCTCTATAGAACCGGAAGGAAAATCTGTAAAATAAAAAATATAATAGTACGATTAATTAATGCGATGTGAATTAATAAAACTTAATTCCTGTACAATTATAAGTTTCAATATCAATAACTTTCAATGATGACTCACATTTGAATGATAGTTCTTTAAACCTCAAAAGTTGAGCAATTCGAAAATGAGTTGTTGTTGCTCATCTGAAGTAGTATAATTATTTATATGCAATATGCTGAGGATGACGACATGATGTTCTTCTATTTATAAATTATAAATAAATATCGTCTATCTATTTCTCTTTTTGTTTATTGCAATAATGATTCCACTTCCTTCCTTTTTTTACTTTGAGATGCAGTTTTGTGGTGTTTTGGTTGCAGTGCTTGTATACCGTTCTTCTTGCTTGTTGAGTAGAAACCAAAGGGAGGCCACACAGCTGATTCCTCGAATGTCAAGAGCACCGGTTCTACGCCCACGCTACCAGATGGCCCCTTTCTGTCCCTTACTTAACAACCACTCACTCACTCTGCCCCATTGGAAATCACCCATGGAAACGGAAACAGTCTCGAACATTATATATGGCTGTGTGAGTGACTCGAATGAGTGACACGAGGGAAATCGAGACGGGATAATTATAACATTACATCTAATCAGAATGTATACAATAAATAATCTTGCTTGGATGATATTTTGGAATATGCATAATATACTTTGAATTCATGGATTCTCAAAAAAAGAATTCCTCAAAGACAGGAATATATCGTGGGTCCGATCCCTCTTCAAATGCCAAAATCACAAACACGTTCAACAGCGGTGGGCATATGTTTTCCAATCGTCGTCAAAAAACAAAAATATGACATGATCATATTTATTCAATGTTTCGGTTAATCAGTGAGACCATCACAAAGAACTTAAGATGATTATGTTACTATTGTTATCGAGTTCTGCTTTGAATGACGATACCCATAATTGTTTCCCTTGGGTGGGATACCGTAATCTAGAGCACGTATTTATTAACTTACTCTTTACTATAGCTTATACACAAATACGCATCGAAGATTTTCTGCAATATATCACAGAAAAGTGAAAACCAGAAAAGAATTTAGAAAAGATAATTTACATCATAGGTTTGTGGGTGCCTTGACTGATTGTTAAA
>JAQFZB010000760.1:0-10873 GCA_034695165.1 Desoria trispinata | reverse complement strand
CACAATAATATGAGAAGTCCAGGATTATATTATTATCGACAATGATAAAATAGTCGAGTAAACAATGATAATTCATTATGGAAGCTCCAGACAATCTCACCAGACCATACTCACTCATATTCCTCACAACAATACATCAGCCAAGTCATCAATTTTACTAAAAATTCAATATGATCCTCTCAGCATTCAAATCTCAACTCAAGTCTTATTTTGTCCACAACACAAGGTTCAAATTTCAAAACGAACTCATTGTACAGTCGTGATAATTAATTTCATTTTCATCGCTTTGCAACAAAACCCGATTGTATAGATGTCTAAAATGAATATCATACGACTTAATTTCTCCCTATATTTCTTTATAGTATTTGTACATAAGAAAATATTTGTCTGCTTGATGCTTGAAAAGGACAAGACTGGAGGACTCTATTATTTACATTGTAGATAGCTCTTCAATAAAATATAAAAATACTATCAACCAGAAATTTTAAGCTCACAATGTAATCACATCACATCTGTGACAATATAGTTTTAATGCTCATTCAGATTGTGTGAGATGGATATTCAATTAAGAAAACTAGTATGGTTCAAAGTCAATTCATTTCTAAATACATAAGTCTGTAGGGTTTCTACATATATTATTGAATTGGGAATTCAAACACAGGTAATATATGAATTGTATTCGAAACAAAATTATAGAGAAAAAATATGAATTTAACTACTTTGGTATGCTTATATTTATGATTGGAGACATTTCGTGCTCATATTCTTCTGAAGTAATCCTATTGTTACAATAGCTTCTTTCTACTCCTCCTCACGTTTATAAGTCTGATTAAATCTTTAATGCTTTGGGATCAAAATCTCTTTGTTGTGATCATAAAAATCTTTGAGTATTAATAATATCTCCGTTTGCGATACATAATACTGTTAAAAATCCTCTGTAATCTCCGTCTCTTTTGTTCTATTGACAGTGAATTCTTAGTCATGCTCGTGATTGTTGCGTTGTACAAAATAGCTCAATTCCAAACATATTTTTATCCTTTATATAATATTTTTTACGGGTTTTATACCCTGCCTTTGACAATTTTGTTATCTAAAATTTACGCATTATTATTAATTGTAATCAATCAGGGCATTCTATCATTATTTAATGTCTGAAATTCATTCTACGATGGATCACGTTTGTCGCTTTTGTTTACCAAAATTTATGGCTTCAAAATAAAAATTTAATTCAAAGAAAAAGCATGGATAAAAAGCCCTGCATACAGATGGGATTATTTATTTAAGGATTTTATTTTATCTCTCGGAAGCTGACGTTGTCGTTGTCATGTCACCACCAAAACTAAAATGAGTTGACATATGACAATCATATAGCAGCATCTTGAAAGTTTTCCCATAATATTGCTTCGTATTTTATTGTCTAACACCAGCTGAACTCTGGAGTTTTTATTAAAATTTAAAATATAATACACCTGTTTTTAAGTAACGGCTTGACACAATTTTGTAAGTTTCTCTGGAGAAAACAATAAGTTACATGAAAGGTTCAATAACAAATAGAGGAATGGTCTCATTTTTTAATGCTACCATGGATATGTCAAATTTCAAAGATTATTAAATTAAATTAACACAATTATCTAATCAAAAGAGAAGCAAAAGGATGGAGATTGTTAGAAATTCAAGTTTTATGTATTAAACCTCATTAACAGCTCCATTGAAACAAGCACAAGTGTATTTCTATAACAAATGAATATTCTGAGTAATAAAAGCACGTTTTATTATTTCTAGTAACGAGCGTAGACTGAATTTCAAAGTAATAATAGGTAATTCATTTGAAACAGAAGAAACATTATTCATTATCAATGAACAATTAAAGAGAAAATTTCCAGTAGGTATACTAATAATGTTTAGGCATTAAAATGCATTGATAATATTGAAATAATGTACTTTCCATTGAAAACTCATAAACCTTCATAAGATTAGAAGTAGAACACTGTCAATGTCAGTTTTATCCCTATCAGTATTATACGTGTCGGTGTCACCAATTACTAAACTAAACTCCATAGGATTTCTAAATAAAATTCAGGGGTGCTTGCGTTGTGCACACAACAATTTAGCATGTCTCTCCTTTGATGCCTTATAGTTAGGCTGTCAATTCCAGTAAATGGAAATTGCTCGTTGCTAAAAAGTCACAACACAATAATTGTATAGTTCTTTATATTCTTTGGTGTACGCTTATTTTTGAACTGTCATTATAGTATGCACTGGAGATTTACACCTATATCAGCTAATACTGCTTTTTTATGTAGGAGTTATTGTCACAATTATTCTCTCGTTTTCAAAACAAATATTGCTTGGCTACTGGAACAAGCAAGATAATCATCAGGCTAAAATTAATGTTTTAAGATTTTATGTTAGCCATCATTATGCTATCTTTATTACGTAGCGGATCTATAGATTTTACTAAATACACATAAAAATTGTATAAGAAAATTTTAAATGTAAAAAGCGTCTGTGTACATTACATTTTGTTTTCAGTTTCCTAGCTCACTATTATTTATTGAAAGATGGAATCGATTACAGCTTCCCCATCCAACATTTTAGTGAGCCAATATAATAAAATATATGAAAAGCGACACAACCCACAATCAGAAGAAAGATCCATCAAATTCGTAACCACTTACAACCACAACAACTCTTATTTCACTGAAATGTCAAACCAATATCACAAAACCAACTAATCATAATTGCCAACTTTTGAAATCCGATACCCATTTCTCATCGTACATATCATACATCAGCAGCAAATTTGACCTTTTCCTACAAACGATAAGAATTTGAGAGATTAACTGAATATATCGGGTAATTTGGCAAAACAGTCGCAATACTTAAACAAACTTCCATATTTTTTGGTATGATTTCATCTGATCATAAGAAAGAAATTTTATATCATATGACAGGTTAGTTTATTAATTTCTCCAAGATAAGGATAAATATTATTTTGAAATTAAGTTTTTACTTACGATAATTGATAATGATTTTGAAGTACCACAATGTGCCACACAAAGAAAAGAATGTAAGATTAAGATTACGAAAAAATATGTTTCTCTGAAGTTTTTTCGGTTTGATAAAAGCAATTATGACATATCTTGTCGGTTCAGTATAATAGCAAATATAACAAATATAGAAGAATTCATGTCAGCCTCAACAAAAAAAAATTGATAAGATTATTGCATTATGTGTTAAACAACTTAGAACTTGCCTTATTGTCAGATGAGATGATCCTTTATTGCTTCCAGACGATTATTTACAATTAGTAGTAAGCAATTATTGAATTTTGATTACATAAGTTTGCTCAGATTTACTTCCTACCCTCTTTCTTTTCTCTAGAATGTTCCATGATCAACTTTCCTTTACGAAATGTCTGTTATTCATTATTTATAGTGCAATAGTAAGATAAATTCTGCTTAAGCATACGAATGATGATAAACACATATTTTTCATAATAATTCCATCCCGTGGCAAGAAAAATAGCACCATTTATAATCATAACTGTATTTGAAAAAGAAATACAATTTGTAAACTTTTATTATTCTAGTGACAATGATTACGATAAGCCCACAATTTAAGCTGGAAACAAAAAACTCATTATAGCCTCATTTCTTAGAACACATTTAATGGACTATATTAGAATGATAAATATGGAAAAGGACAAAATTTATTTAGACGTAATTATTTAATAATTTGAATTTACTTCAATATAGCAAGAAACATAAGAGTAATAAAAAGCTCCAGACGATATACGAATTTTGTTTTTGTTAAATGCAACTGACAGAACCAGCCTAATTTACTCTGTCTTTTTAATGAATGAATTGATTTATAACATCTTTATACTCGTATTGTGGTTCGCCAATTTGCCATATACATGCACAAGAAAAGACCATTTTATTAGTATCTCCCATCAATACCACTTTCTACAGAATGTTTTGCTCAACAACTTATCGACCAGCTCCAAGAACTGATTAAATTGATACCATCTTATCAATGATGATAGCAATAAACTGCGTTCTTGATCTATCTAAATAGAGAAATGTGATGAATCCTATGGGGTACCATAAAATAAATGAATCGTATTATTATTTATGTACTCTCGTGCAATGTATTTTGCCTTCAAGTAAAATTGCATATTCTAAAATGTAATTCATTTCTTGGAATCCCTCTCGTGTAAATGTCTAAGAGCTCCTTGATAAATTATTATCTAAAAAATACATTTTACTCTAGAGTTCATCTCGACAGTAAGTATTCGCATCTTTTGAATGTCTTTCTGTAAAAATTACCATGGAATAATAATATGAATTGTTCGTTGGGAATCTGAATTATATCACGCTTATCCTCCCCCTCTTATATCGATTGGAAGATCAACAGTTTATTTAGGATA
Source organism: Desoria trispinata (assembly GCA_034695165.1). Classification (NCBI taxonomy): domain Eukaryota; kingdom Metazoa; phylum Arthropoda; class Collembola; order Entomobryomorpha; family Isotomidae; genus Desoria; species Desoria trispinata. The sequence continues at coordinate 6,441 of JAQFZB010000760.1, read as the reverse complement.
AAATTTAGATTTATTTCACGATTTGACACATGTAAAACTATTTTCCTTCTATCAGCAGAGCAATTTTAAGCATTTTGCGAAAAAAAATTTGAAATTTGCGAATTGATGACGCAAGATATGGATTACAATTTGAGATTTTTTTCAATAAAATAAATAACTATATAAATAAGCAGACAAAGTATTGTTTTATACTCTTTATTTGAATCTACAAACAATTGTGTTCTCCTACTACTAATTTGTATAGCTCCATTACAGGATTCAAAAAAGGTTTTGTTAAATTTTTAGGATGTAAAAGCCTCTGCGTGATTTTCCAATGTCATCAAATCATCTGAAAGCAATTCTGTAGTTTAGTTTCCGACTGTTTTCACGTCCTCCTAAATGGTTTTTGATATTTCAATGAAAGCCATAAGCGTAATAATAATAATATTGCAAGAGAATTTGATAGCATCGATGAGTGAGTGCAGCACATTAGCTCTTTTAGCATGAATGACAGGAAATTGACATGGCATTGATCAACCTTTTAAAATATATTCTGCTCTGATTGATACAATTCTAAAAACGCGAGAATTGTTGAAAGCCTTTCATGTATAAATCTCAGCTCTCCGTAGTTTAGTATACGTATAGGGTATTAACATATATATAAATCTAATCCAGGGCTTGTTCAGTAAAATACTTGCTTAGTTATACACGTACACATATATTTACTTTTCTCACGAAATGCATTAATATTTCCTATTATATGCAAATAGCATAGTCCATTTAAAGTATCCTCAGTTTTTTTGTACGGTTACATACATTCAAACAAGTTTACAATTTTTAAGGATCAAGCAAAACAGAATACTCATATTGTGTATGTCTTATATTTGGATCTAAAAATATAAGGTTATATGTAACTCCACAAAGCATAAAAATAAAACATGTTTTAGTTAAGAAGTTTCTGAAAGAAAAGATTAAGGATTTTCCTTTTTCTCCTTGGTGATTGAAATCCAAATGTAATACTTAAAAGATGTTCGAAGCTTTATTATTGACCACTGTTGGCTGTCGTTAGGGAAGGAGAATAAATGGATTTTTTAGTGTTCCACACTCTTTACCTCCTCGTAGTATTGAAAAAGGATCATACAAATAATATTCGGATTCACAACTCTATAATACTTTAGTCCTGGAAAATGAATGGATTTCACAATTAAAACGAACTAAATGATGCTTCAGTGCTTCAATTCCTAATAATTAGTTTTAAAAATAATTTTCTCTCTTTAGCAGTTGGTTTGATGACATAACTTTTAAACAGAACTAAAAAATAATGAAACGAACAAAAATGTGCGATTTAAATAATCCAACAGTACGTAATTCCGTAATTCATACAAGACAAAATGTAAATATCCATGTTCAAAAGAATTAGTCATTAGTGGGCAATACAAAGGAACCTTAAAAACATTTTGTTTTTAAGTCAGCTTCCTGTTCTTTGGCAGGGCAATGAAGTCATAGGAGATGTTCTAGAGCTACAAGGAATTATTTTAACTCTCCATGTGAAATATATTATTCTGGTAAGATGATTGTAGTAGTGTGTGCAACAGCCTTTAGGGAATCTTGTGAGAAGTTGCCTGTCGGTCATAATTTTGTGGCCCAACTTTTTTTTAGAAAGATCAGCTTTCGTTTCACTTTGTGAGCCATGGATATTTAACTCTTAGCAATAGTCTACTAAAATAAATGTCCAACTGTCTCAAACTTGAAGGCCAACCTTCCATATGGAAAATCCATTAGAAGAAACTATATAAATTTAAAGTTATGTTACAAATAAATGAAAACCTTCATTGTCAATAGTTTCTTGTGTTGAATTTTGTAGGCTGGCTATTTGAGAGCTGGGTGCGGAAGAAATCTTGTGTTGACATCAGTTCTTAAAATCAAAACTTTTTTCTAGAGGCATAGACAAGGTTTCACTATTAAAGCAATCCCTTGTTCTCTTCAAAATAATAATACGGAACCAAAGCCCTTGACCGTGACTTCGTGACACTGGAAGAATAATACTTCTCCAGTTCTCTCTATGCACTATTAAAATTTATTTTATTTTCTTCTGGACGCACATATGCCCAAAAAGATTATGCTTTTCACAGGGCTTTAATTTATAAATTTTGCATGCATGCTCCAAGAATATCACATTGGATTATTGGACACCAGTACTAACCAAATTTGTACTTTTGTAATTTAACAAAAATGTTAATTTCATGAATTCTAATTAAATTAGTATTAAATTAAATTTATGAAATTAAAAAAAATCAGCCAATATATGAATTAATTACATTATTAATAAACTACTATACTGTGATTGCTGAATATAAATAGAATATGAAAGGAGGAATTATATACATATTGTTGTGTAATATTGGTTTCAAATAGTTTGTAGAGGAATGTTTAGCCTTAGAATGATGACTTACATTCAATATTTTCATCATTTATTATATTATTCTTGGTGGACAAATAACGTTTTTGTCCTAAACACTAAGGGATGAAAAAATAAAAGAACCCTATGTCTCCTGGTCAACTTGAGAACACTAAAAATCAATTGTATTACCCAAGAACAAGGAATGAAAGGAAACTCGGATACGAGAATTCAACAAACTCCGAATTCTACAATAACTTTCATCAATGTATTGCAACATTCAATAGATGAAAGAATGTTTCCTGTTTAGTCAATACAAAGTTCGTTAATATTCAAATTCTATCTTGTATTATTTGGAGATACTATTAGTAAGTAGGTATGTGAGAATTCTGTCACCCTAGTCCACGATGTGTGTTTAGTTGGAGAGTATATTATGTCTATGGTGTAGAGTCAGCAGATCAATCAATTGTTTCATCAAGAATTCACAAAAGTGGAATGAAAAAAATACTCCATGGTAAAGTTCTTATTCAAACAAAATCATTGTTAATGTCATTTGAAATGTGTTTTTCTATGACAAATTGCGTAACGAAGTACAATAATAATACTTCCCTGAAAATCTAGACATTGAATTTAACTCATTTCACACATTTGATGGTAGCTTATGACAAAGAGCTGCTTTTTATATTGGAACTCGGGAATGTCCCACGCCTTGACTAACTTGACTTGTTGCAAATTCGATTGGAAACGGTTACGCAATTAACTTTCTATGCTGTAGTAGAAATCCTCGAATAATCTAAGGAACTTTTAAAACCTTTTCGCTCTATTTTACAACAAAGCAGATCGAGTTCAAAGAAATTCTGCAAAGAAAATTACATCCAGATGTCGACCCATTTGAAGATGTAGATCCAAAATCAAATACATATTATAATACATATCACATTTCCAGTCTACTTATATGAAAGAAAATTCATTATTTTTGCAAATATGAGTCTGAATTCAGAATCTGATAATATTAAAGTTACCAAAGAATTCATACTTTTAATTAATCATTATCAATCGTTCTCGGAAAATGTCGGAACTTTTTGTTTCCAGATCTATGGTGTGTATTTTACATGTTTAATACATTTAAATATTAATTAATTTGAAAAGCTGATGATGATAAGCTATCTAAACTTATCTGTTCCCAATTCTTTTCATTGATCAATAGTCAATGCAGTACTAACTTTTCAATACATCATTGACGATGACAAAAAAGTGGGTTTAAATTCCAAGCTACACATAACACATATTGTCATGATGAGACAACTTTTAAAAGACTTAAAAGTGCACGTTTTTCTGAAATGAATAGTACTCGGCTGGTTGAACAATCAAAACGAGCGTTGGTGCAGTTCAATTACATCTCGATTCAAAGAATGTCTCAAATGTTGTTGTGAATTGTGAATACACATGCATTCAATGACCGACGACCGCACGAAGGAGGTTTAGATGGGATCCATTGAATGTCATTCACGACCCATAACAACCTAGAGGAAGACACAATACAAATTGGACAAAGTTCAAAACTGAAGAGATTGAACTTGATATTGCAAATAAATAAGGAATTGCTATCCACTAGACATGAAACAGTATTAGTAGAGTATTTCCAATCATACTTAACTTTATCCAGTTTTGTAAAATTTACAAAACCATATGGATTTTGTTTGAAAGTCGACCAAAAATTTAATCAATTAGAAAAGCAAAGGTTTGATGGTTTAATGAAGCACTATAATAGAATAATATTTTTGAATTTAAATTCTTCAATCGAATCGCTAGTTTAATGCCTTATGATAGAAAGATAGTTTAGTGATAGAAATTTTATTGTTTATTTAACAAAAAAAATATTCATGAGAGATGAATCCGAGACACGAAGCACTCGAAGCAGTGTCATCTCGTCTTTTACTTCCTAAATATAAGCAGTATATAATCGGTAATGGTAATTGTAATAGTCTACGTAAATAAAGATTGTGTATGATTTTGTGTTTTATCAAATTCATGGAATTAATCCTGTTGTTTTATTATTGAATATGAATGGGAAGGAATGACTTTGCTGAGTTCGTTTAAATGAATTAGAGCTACACAGTAGTAGAATGTAATAGAGCAGTGAAGATGATCATATTTATAGGTGTAACAAAGTCCAGTTACTATTCTTTTAACACGAGGAAAGATCTCCTTTAATTAATCAATCAGGCGCGCCTACCGTCATCATCTCAATCTTAAAGACGCTGTATGTTGAAATGCACGACAGGGAGCCTCAAAGTTCCTGGAAAACGCTCCATGCTTTTATCTTTGTCTTCCCTCCGTCTTCTGCTTATCTGATTCTCATAATCCAATGATACAGCAGATCTTCAATTATATTCTATGCCTTTTGTATTAATAAAATTTAAATTTAATTATTCTTACAGTGTAGAGAACGTTAATTATGTTTGAAACTTAATCTAATCACTTTTGACATTATTAATGACTTTGAGGAAGGAATGAAGAGATGTCAATTTAAAAAATATTGATATATTTTAAAATGTAGTTTTCTACAGACATTTTTCCTAACTTCGTTTAAATTAACTACATTCTTTTCTTTGTACTTTTTACAGCATTCTGTATTCAGAGCAGACTGAATGAACTTTTCGGAGAAGACAACTACGGACTTCATATATCATCTCTAACATGATTTTCAAATGTATGAAGATATGCTATACCTACTCGCATAACTTTAAGGTTGACGAAGCATTCAATTCATAATAATATGTATGAACTTATTTCATAAATAATATATATTTTTGTGCAGACGGGAATATATAAGGGACAAGATTCCAAAATAAATGTAGCTTGCCAAGATAAAAAGCTTTGGCGTAATTTATACAAGGTTCAGTGAAGGTCTTCTTGGAAACTTAATATTAGGCAGACTTTGTTTCAAAAAATCAGTTTTGCAATGAGTGAGCATCAATCAAAGGAAATCGTAGATTCCAATATTTAAAAAACAGCCTTGAAATTTTTGAAATGTTGAAAATCAAATCAGTAAGTCATTTGCATTAATTTGCATTTCGTGTATCATGTGTATGAGTGAGGCAAGGACAATAGTGGAAATTGGAAATCATGTCATGTGTTTTATTTTTAAATAATTTTACGGATTTAGAACATATAGTAAGTATTTAATCTAATCATCATGTCGCTCTATAGATATATATATATATGTTTGTGTATAGTACAAGATGAATTGAAAAAAGTCTGAAACCTGAAAGCTTTGTTTATCAATTGTAAATAGTAATGAGATGTAGAGGTGGTATTAATAGTAGTGGTGGTGGTGTTAGAGAAAGTAGATGTGCAAATGGAAAGAGATAAATTTGTTGGGAAAGTTGTAAACCGCATGAAAACCCAATAAACGGTTTTGTGCGCCTGTCTTTAATAGAGAAACTGGAAAAGATCTCGTTCCAAAAGACTTGATAATGAAACGGAAACCGCCACTACTCTTCGTCCATTCGGGGATTTTGATTAACTTAAAAGCATTACATAAGGTTGAATAAGTACACAATCAAATATCAAATAGTAACATGATTAATTAACCTCCTATTTCCTTTCACTCCCAATTCAATATTCAACTCTATTTTTACCAAAAAGAACTGAACTGTGTGACAAGGAATCACGAATAGTTAATACTGTACAATAACCCGTCCTTTGTAATATAATAATGGTAACAATATAGCTCAAATAGTATGGTTAAATTCCTCAAATTTTAATTTAATTGTAAATCTCTATTTGATCTGTCAACAAATCATATAAAATAATGTAATATATAATGTTCAATAAATGTATTTTTCCTCATAATTTTATGAAAGGCATGAAATCATTTCCAATTCCATCAATTATTCACTCCACATTCTTTCAAGTCAAAAGTAGAACTGTCGAACTGTCTCTCAGAGACAGAGTTAAACTCCAAAGGAGATAAGAGCTGACATATTTAACTCCAGCAGAAAAATATATATGTGTGTATTCCATTTAAAGTAGCAGAATTGTGCTATCGTTATCTTTGT